>WSFP011435224.1:0-21175 GCA_009831015.1 Picea engelmannii
GAAAAAAAGGACACTTCCACCAATGCAGCCTCAACCCAATACATTTCTATCCAGAAAAAGAAGATCGAAAATATTGTAGAAGAGTACCAAGATATTCTTATTGCACCTACGAGGGTACCTCCACATGACTCAGTCAAGCAAGGTTATAATAGAACCCTTCATACTCTTCACGATGCATCTTCATTGATAGAGTCATCCCACACTTAGGTATATCATGCAACTAGATTGGTTGAACATATCCAACCCCTCCAACAATAGGTTCATGAAAACCTTCAACAAGCTAAGCATGACAAATTCTTGAGCAAGGCAAGATGCGCACCAAGCTTAAGATTTAGCAGAAGTCTCCCCATCTCCCATGGGAACTTGACGCAATGGGTACCATTTCTTCCTAAGGGGGTAGGAATGATCCAGATGGATCTCGATGGATATGCACCTTTTCCATTGAATCACCATTTTGAGCCTATGGTTTTGATAAACCATGATATTCTCCCTTTTGATGGGGAATGGAATGTAATTTCATCTTCATTTGTTAATTATAGACATTATGTAATGATTTCCTAGTGGTCTTATGGACATTCCTACAAGATAGCGTTAATGCACTGGATCCGATTAGAACTCCACAGTTAAGTGCGCTCAGACTAGAGTAGTACTGGGATGGGTTACCGCCCGAGAGGTCCTAGTGTTTTACATGCCTATGAAATTTTATAAACTTAGTCCAATTCATCCCACATGCATCATGGGAATTGTTCTCCTCTCACTCTCTCATATATAATTGAGGTGAAGGAGGCCCTTTAAGCATGCAATGGAGTGTGATGTAAAGCATGTTGCAAATGAAGCCCAGACAACATCTCTTTATTTTCAGAGATAAGCTACCCTATTCTACCAATTTTTGTTCTACATTCTTTTTCTCTCTCTTGTTCATTAATATAAGTTGGGTTTCACTATATTTTTGTGTTGTCCGCATTATCTCTGTCTATTTCCCTTTTATATATAGGCCTTTTTTTTTCTTCATGTCGTTCTCAAAATAATTCAGATCAAACAAGCATGTGCGGAATGAGAGTCTGTGAGTGGTGGGCGTAAGTAGGCTCCTTGGAGGGAATCCTTCTTATTAAATTGTGTAGCTTTCTGTAGCCTCAACCTAGCCTAGGATTTCCTTTCCTTGGGTGGAGTTTAGTCCCATCTCGGGGGTGACCCACTGCTAATAGCTTGGAGCAGTGTGGTCTAGGCTAGGATGTCCGTGGAAGGTCTGCACGTAGTTGATGGTATTCTCATAAAAAGATAAGTACCATATATATGTTAATTTTACATGCTATGTCTATATGTTGTGTATCTTGTACATGTGTTAGAATGTTATCAAAATTTCCTGTGTTTATTGTATGCATGTATTACTGTCACTTCTTCATGAATACATGTATGAATAGAATGTTTATGTCTATTTAAAATTGCATTATATATATATATATATATATATATATATATGTATATCAGAGCATGATAGTTTCAAGTAGCATGACCGGCATGGGTGGATGGGTGTGTTACAACTAGTTTTCAAAATAGTTTTGTTTTGAGTTAGTGGCATGTCCCCGAAAAGGGTGACTGGGAGACATTACACATCCACACTAATCACAACCCTCTATAGTTCATACATATATAGGGGAAGTCACAGAACGACCATCATCAGAATTGGTCCACCTACATGCAGCAGTTCCATCTCAACATCAAGTATAAGATAGGGAGCACAAATCGTGTCATTGAATTCCTTAGTCGACCTCCTGTGGCTTCACTCACCACTGTGCTCCATACCTATGGGCATGAGGCATTTGAGTGGCCCCAACTTTATCAGCAAGATCCGAACATCGCCACCACCTATCAGCTCTTGGGTACATGCGTGAATGTCACCGATTTTCAAATTCGGGACAAACTATTATGCCATTTGGGCCATCTCTGTGTTCCTGCAAGCGAGCATGCAAAGATTATTTGGGAGGCTCATTATAGTCAGATGGAAGGATATTTTGGCATGGAGAAAACTATGGTCGTTCTCCAAAAAATAAATATTGGCCAAAACTTCGATAGGAAATCAACAAGTATATCAGATCTTGCATTGCTTGCGCCATTGCCAAGCCAACCATCAAGAAGAAAGGATTATAAAACCCTCTTCCTACTCCTGAGAGGCCTTGGGAATCCATCTCGATGGATTACATGTCTGGCCTTTCATCCACCAAGAAAGGAAATGATTGTGTATTTGTGGTAGTTGATCAGTTTTCGAAGATGGACATTCTCACAGCCTATAGGAAGAGCATCACAACGACATATACTGCCAAGATATTCTTTGAATGAGTGTAGATTTATTTTGGGATACCATATACCATAATATCTTATCATGACAACAGGTTCCTCAACACATTTTGGTCGATCCTCTGGTCAGTTTTGGACACCAAGCTCACTAAATCCATTGCCTTCCACCCTCAAATAGATGGCCAAATAGAGGTATTCAATCAAATGATTTTGCACATCTTCCGCATGTATAACTCTAAGCATCCATATACATGGGATGATATTCTTCCCTATGTTCAACAAAACTACAACATGGCTCTCCATAGCTCCACCAGCCATATCCCCTTTCAGGTGGGAATGGGATTCCAACCCTTGGGTCCCATTGATGTTGCACTACCTCTTGAAACAACACAAACAAATTCTTCCAATGTTTAGTCTGAGGTCGACAAAGCCACTAGTTTCATTGAGCGAAATCAACACATCTGCCAATAGGCCCATGATATTTTGCAAAAATCCAATGCTAAGTACAAGTAGTGCCATGATCAACACCAGGTACCACACCAGTTTTAGGTGGGAGAGAAGGTTGGGTTACATTTGAAGAAAGAGCGCCTTACAAGGCCCCATTGGAAGCTCTACCCCCTTCGCTATGGTAATTACACTATCACCAAGGTTGTGGGTAGCAATTCTTTTGAGCTCAACACTCCACCCTTCCTTTACTTGCACCCAATGTTCAATGTGGACCTCCTTCGGCCATATTTTCCACCATTATTGGACACCTCAGAGATCACAGAACAATTCACAACAGCAGAGGCCAACCCTGACTGCATGGAACATGCATCCATTGGTTAGATAGTGGACACATAGGTCAAGGAAACTCGCCAGCAGAGGATCCAGTTTTATCGGGTTGACAAGGCAGGGAATCTCCTCCACCAAGGCAAGTTGCTCACATGGGGCCAAATTCAGCAGAAGTTTCCTCACCTCTTGGGGGCACTCAACGCAATGGATACCATTGATTTCTAAAGGGGGATGACTGAACCAGGTGGATATTAGTGGCCACCCACCTATTCCAACTAGCTCCTATTGATAGGTTTTAGTTCAACACATTCTTCTGTACTTCTTTGTAATTGTGGGTTCTACACTTTCGGGGTTGTCTGAAGCCCTACACAGCTTCTAGATGGATATTGGTGGACACCCACCTAATCCAACTAGCTTATTTTGGATGTTTTCATGTTAGCATATCTTTTTATACTTCTAGGGCCATTTTGGGGCCCTAAATAGTGTTTTTTTTATCTTTCCACAGTCAAATTGTAGACAAAGTTAGAGTTTAATGGCATAATGTGTATTTCTCGAAAATACCTTTCCAATGGGCTATCATGCAACTTAAACAGAGGTCGTATACAAAAGTTACAACCCCAGGAAGTTGAGGTACCAACCTACCCATCGGGGCCCACATAACTTTTGGTGTTTCATCTCCTAGGGTTAGGTTTTTGGATGTCTAGGGTTTTGGCATTCATGAGTAATGTTAAAGAGGCCTCTGGAGCCTCATTGTAAACATTATGATCATACAAATGCACGTAGAAGTCACATCTCTTCTCAGAGATAGCTACCGCCATTCGAGCAAGTTGTTTTCGGTTCTGCAGTTTTACAGTTTCAGCCTATTTCATTTATTCAATAGAAGTTATTGTTCAATGTATATTTGTTGTTGTTCTCCATATATTTTTGTTATTGTATTCAATACATTATTCATTTCATTTTTGGATGTCTAGGGTTTTGGAATTCATGAGTAATGTTAAAAAGGCCTCTGGAGCCTCATTGTAATCATTCTTCTCAGACGAATGCACATAGCAGCGAAATCTCTTCTCAGAGATAGCTACTACAATTCGAGCAAGTTGTTTTCAGTTATACATTTTTACAGTTTCAATCTATTTCATTTATTCAATAGAAGTTATTGTTCACTAGATATTATTGTTGTTCTCCATATCTATGTGTTATTGTATTCGGTCTGTTATACATAGAACTTCTTCAGAAATTCCATTAAAGAAAAGTACTACCCTATTGGAAGCTACGAGGACCAGTACACAATATGGACAACCTTGCACGAGGAAAGGGACCAAGAAGTACTAGATTTCACCAATATTTTCCATACCCTACACAATAAATTAGGTGTCAAAGAATCTGAGAGACATTTAGTGCTCAAATATCATGAATGTCTGCATAGATACATTCAAATAGAAATGAATTTTCTAGACATCCCATCATTGGGTACGACTTATAGATATGTTGTCAAGATCAAGAATAAATTTAAGCAGAAGAGGTGAGAGTTTGGATCTGCAAACTCCTCTCAGCCGAAGAAAGGCAAGGTGGCCCCAACCAACAAAACAAGGGACAAAGAAAATATGGCCACTCTTAGGAAAACTAGTCCAAGCTGCAACATAAGAAGGGTAATTAGAAGTCAAAGAAGGACATGGGAAAATGGTGTGAATACCATAAAATCCCTTGGCACAACATCGAATAATGTCACTCCAAGAATTCGTTGTTGGTCGAGCTGAAAGCTTCCGAGTAAGAGGAAGATTCTGAATCTGAATCAAATCTAGGAGGGAAGCAAATTATCGATTCTAAAACTAGTGCTACTGTCGCTACCACCAAATTCCAACGAATTGAAATAGAAGAACAAGAGGAAGGGGAATGCCTATTTTACTCACAGATGTGGGTAAATGGGTCTCTACTTCATTTCATTGTCAATAGAAGTAGTCAAAAGAACCTGATATTAGCAGAGGTCATCAAGTGGTTGGAATTTCCGACGACACCGCACTCACAACCCTACACCATTAGTTGGCTTCACCAAGGAAGAGATCTCCATGTCAGCCAACAGTGTCATATGCTCTACAACATTAAGTGTTTCAAAGACAAGGTATTGTGTGATGTTGGTCCCCTTGAAGTTTTTGATGTTCTTTTAGGAAAATCATATTTGTGGAAGATACATGTTGTGGAAGAGACATGTTGTGTATGAGTCTAAACCTCGCAATGTTATTATTACTTTGGGTAGACAATTGTACAGGATACTAGAGGTAGAACCACCTACCACAATTTCTTTAATCTCTACTAAGCAATGCATTAAGGTCATTTCACAGACCGAGAAGTTCATATTCTTTGTGATCCGTGCTCATAGTAAGAAGAAGGTTGATTCCATAGCTATGGCCTCTACACAAAGCCTATCTTTTCAAAAAAAGTAAGTGGATGGGATCATGAAAGAGTACATGGAAATATTCTCCTCACCCACCAGGGTACCGACGCACTGCCAAGTCAAGCATCCAATTGATCTTACCCCCGAAGCACATCTTCCTAATGGACCAGTATATTGTCGCTCAATGATGGAAAATGAAGAAATCGGGCATCATATCGAAGAGATGCTTCAAAAGGGGAACATCACACCCAAATCCTCCCCTTTCGGAACCTTGATTTTACTGGTGTAGAATAAATACGAGACCTGGCAACTCTGCATTGATTACAGAGCATTAAACAAAATCACAGTCAGGAACCAGTACCTAATTCCCAAAATTGATGACCTTCTTGACCAAATCAAGGGGGAAAAGTTCTTCAACAATATTGACCTAAAGTATGGCTACCACCAGGTTCCCATTGAACCAACCGATGTATGGAAGACAACTTTCAAATTTAAATAAGGTCTCTTCAAATGGTTGGTCATGCCCTTTGGATTAACAAATGCACCAACCACTTTCATGAGGTTCATGGATGTCATATTGAGACCTTTCACCAACTCTTTTTTGGTGATATATTTGGATGACATCCTCATCTTAAGAAGAACTTGGTAGGAACACATGCAATATATTCAAAAGGTTTTGAGCACTCTGTGACAACACAAGCTATATGCCAACTTGGAAAAATTCTCCTTTGGCATGAACAAGGTCCAATACTTGGGATATATTGTTGATGAGCATGGAGTATATGTTGATCTAACTAAGATCCAAGTCATCTATGATTGGCCAACCCCGACCACACTAACTGAGTTTCTAATCTTCTTGGGACTTGACAACTTCTACCGACGGTTCGTGTTGGGATTATTCCATATTGCATGGGCTCTTCGCCAAGTGACCAAGGGTGGTGGGAGGGAAAAGTTTGCATGGGTGAAGGAACAAAAATGAGCATTTGATGATCTGAAGCATCGCTTGTTCTCAACTCCAGTACTCTCCTTACCCAATTTGAAACAACTATTCGAGATTGAGATTGATGCATCCGACTATGTTGTAGGTGCAGTTCTCACTCATCACAGTCATTCAGTATCATACCATAGTGAGACACTCTCATATACTGTCAGGAAATACCCCACCTATGACAAGGAAATGTATTCCATTGTACAATCCTATCGTCAATGGAAACATTGCAGTCTGGTAAAGGAGACAATCATCTGGACTCATCACAATCCTATGCAGTTCATATAGACACAGGGGAAGTTGCAGAACGACCATCGTCATAAGTGGTCTACCTACCTGTAGTTTTTCCATATCAACATCAAATATAAGACAGGGAGGAAAAATTGTGTTGTTGACTGCCTCATTCGACCTCCCGTGGCTCTACTCACCACCATGCTCCATTCATGTGGGCTTGATGCATCTAAGTGGCTCCAAATTTATCAGCAAGATCCATAATTATCCACCACTTATAAGCTCTTGGGTACAGGCACAAATGTCACTGATTTTCACATTTAGAATGGAATGTTATGCCATTTGGGCCATATCTGTGTTCTCTCAAGCGAGTGTGCAAAGATGATTTGGGAGGTTCACTACAGATGGATGGAAGGACATTTTGGCATGGAGAAAACTATGGTTACTCTACATCAAAACTTTTATTGGCAAAAACTTTGACAAGACGTCAGTAAGTATATCATATCTTGTACTTCCTGTGCCATTTACAATATAGACATCAAGAAGCAAGGCTTATACACCCCTCTTCCTACTATCAAGAGGCCCTGGGAATCCATATTAGTGGATTACATGCTTTGAATTTCATCCACCAAGCAAGGAAATGATTGTGTATTTGTGGTAGTTGATCCATTTTGAAAGATGAACATTCTCACATTCTGTAGGAAGAGCATCACAGTGGTAGATACTACCAAGCTCTAATTCGAACGAGCGTGGTTCCATTTTGGGATACCACAAACCATCATCTATGATTGGGAAAACAAGTTCCTCAACACATTTTGGTCAAGTCTTTGGTCATTGTTGTACACCAAGATCACTAAATCCACTTCCTTTCACCCTCAAACCGATGGCCAAATAGAGGTGTTCAATCATATGATTGTGCACATCTTGCGCATGTATAACTCTAAGAATCCATATACATGGGATGAGAGTCTTCCTTATGTTCAACACAAATACAACATGGCTCTCCATAGCTCCACCGACCATAGACCCTTTCAGGAGCGGTTGGGATTCCAACCCTTGGGTCCGATTGATGTTTCACTACCTCTTGCAACAACACAAACATATTTTTCCCATGTTCAGTCTAAGGCCGACAAAGCCACTAGATCCATTGAGAAGATTCATCACATATGCCAACAGGCCCATGAGATTTTGCAGAAATCCAATGCTAATTACAAGTATCGTCATGATCAACACTAGGTACCACACTAGTTTCAGGTGGGAGACAAGGTCTGGTTACATTTACAGAAAGAGCGCTTTACAAGGCCCCATCAGAATCTCCACCCACTTCTCTATGGTTTGTACAATATTACCAAGGCTATGTGTAGCAATGCTTTTGAACTCAACACTCCACCCTTCCTTGACTTGCACCCGATGTTCAATATGGACCTCCTTCGACCATATTTTCCACCATGATAGGACACCCCAGAGATCGCAGAACAATTGACACTAACATAGCTCAACCCTAATTGCATGGAAAAATCATCCACTAATTAGATAGTGAACACATAGGTCAAGTGTACTCACTAGGAGAGGATCCAACTTTATCGAGTTGTTAAGGCAGGGAAACTCCTCCAACAAGGCAAGTTTCTCATCCAGGGGAAAATTTAGCAGAATTTTCCTCACATGATGGGGGCACTCAACACAATGGACACCATTTATTCCTAAAGGGGGGGGGGGGACTGATCCAGGTGGATATTGGTGGCAACCCATCTATTTCAACACACTCATATTGAGGGTTTTTAGTTCAACAAATTCTTTTGTACTTCTTTGTAATTGTGGGTTATACACTTTCGGGGTTATCTGAAGCCCTACATAGCTTCCAAATGGATATTGGTGGCTGCCCACCTAATCCAATGGGATTATTTTGGATGTTTTCATGTCAACACATCTTTTGTACTTCTAGGGCCATTTTAGGGCCCTAAACAATATTTTTTGGCTTGCTACAATCAAACTGTAGACAGAACCAGAGTTTGAGAACATAATGTGTAGTAATCAAAAGACCTTTCCAACGAGATATCACACACCTAAAATGAAAGTCCTATACAAAATTTATGACCCCGAAAAGTTGAGGTACCAAAGTATCCATCAGGGCCCACATAAAGTTTGGCGTTTCATCTCCTAGGGTTAGTTTTTTGGATGTCTAGGGTTTTGACATTCATGAGTAATGTTAAAAAGGCCTCTGGAGCTTCATTGTAATCATTCTGCTCAGACAAATGCATGTAGTAGCCACATCTCTTCTCAGAGATAGCTACCGCCATTCAAGCAAGTTGTTTTATGTTTTGCAGTTTTACAATTTCAATCTATTTCATTTAATCAATAGAAGTTATTGTTCACTAGACATCTATTGTTGTTCTCCATATCTTTGTGTTATTGTATTCAATTTGTTATTCATTTCGTTTTTGGATGTCTAGGGTTTTGACATTCATAAGTAATTTTAAAAAGGATTATGGAGCCTCATCATAATAATTCTACTCAGATGGATGTGCGTAGCAGCCACATCTCTTCTTAGAGATAACTACCACCATTCGAGAAAGTTGTTTTCAGTTATGCAGTTTCACAGTTTTAGCCTATTTCATTTATTTAATAGAAGTTATTGTTCACTGGATATCTATTGTTGTTCTCCATATCTTTGTTTTATTGTATTCAATTTGTTATACATGGGATTCCTTCAGGGATGCCATTAAAGAACAATAATACCTTGTTGGAAGCTACGAGGACTAGTACACAAGATGGACCACCCTGCATCAGGAAAGGGACCAGATAGTACCAGATTTCACCAATATTTTCCATACCATGAGCACCAAATTGGGTATCAAAGACTCTGAACAACATCTGGTGATCAAATACTGTGAATTTATGCATATATACATTCAAATAGAAATGGATTTTCTAGACATCGCATCATCGGGTATAACTTATAGATATGTTTTCAAGATCGAGCATAAATTTAAGCAGAAGAGGCAAGAGTTTGGATCTGCAAACTCCTCACAGATGAAGTAGGGAAAAGGCGGCCCCAACCCATAAAACAAAGGACATATCAAAGATGGCCACTCTCAGGAAAACCAGTCCAAGCCACAACACAAGAAGGGTAATGAGAAGTTGAAGAAGGACATGGGAAAATGGTGTGAATACCATAAAATC
The DNA here is from genome assembly GCA_009831015.1 of Picea engelmannii. Classification (NCBI taxonomy): domain Eukaryota; kingdom Viridiplantae; phylum Streptophyta; class Pinopsida; order Pinales; family Pinaceae; genus Picea; species Picea engelmannii. The sequence goes on from WSFP011435224.1 coordinate 9,858, forward strand.
CCTTAGCACAACACCAAAGAATGTTGCACCAAGTAGTCACTGGTGGCCGAGATGAAAGATTTCGAGTCAGTGGAAGATTCCAACTTCGAATAAAATCCAAAAGGAGGGAAGAGGATTATTGATGTTGAAACTAGTGCCATTGTTGTTACCACCAAAGTCGAGCCAAATGAACTAGAAGAACCAGAGGAAGGGGAACTCCTCTTTCACTCACAGATGTGGGTATAGGGGGCTTCACTTCATTTCTTTGTTTATAGAGGGAGTCAAAATAACCTAATCTTAGAAGAGGTAGTCAAGTGGCTGGACCTTCTGACGAAACCACACCCGTAAACCTACACCATCAATTGGATTTTCCAAGGAAGATATCTATGTGTCAGTCAACAGTGTCATCTGCCCTACGACAACAAACCTTTCAAAGATGAGGTATTGTGTGATATTTCTCTCGTTGAAGTTTGTGATGTTATTTTAGGACAACCATATTTGTGGAAGAGAGATGTCGTGTATGATTTTATACCCCACAGTGTTATTATTACTTTGGGTAGACAATTCTATATAATACCAGAGGCAGCACCGCATACTGTTATTTCTTTAATCTCTTCTAAGAAATGCAGTAAGGTCATTTCATGGACCAGAAATTTTTTCTTCTTTGTGATACGTGCTCATAGTAAGCAAAAGGTCATTACCACATCAGTGGCCTCTACAAAAAGCCTATCTTTGCAGCAGAAGCAAGTGGACGGGATCATGGAAGAGTACAGAGACATCTTCTCCTCACCCACCGGGGTACCGACACAGTGTCAAGTCAATCTTCCAATTGATCTAACCCTCGGTGCACCTATGCCTAATGGACCAGTCTATCATCGCTCGCTGATGGAAAATGATGAAATCAAGCATCATATCCAAGAACTGATTCAAAAGGGGCACATTAGACCCAACTCCTCCCCTTTTGGAAACCCGATTGTACTGGTGCAGAATAAATATAGGACTTGGTGACTATGCATTGATTATAGAGAATTAAACAAAATCACAGCTAGGAACTGGTACCAAATTCCCAGATTTGATGACCTTCTTGTCCAAATCAAGGGGACATCATTCTTCAACAAGATTGACCTAAAGTCTGTCTACCATGAGGTTCCCATCAAACCAACTTATATATGGAAGACAACTTTAAAATCTAAAGAACGACTCTTTGAATTGTTGATCATGCCCTTTGGCTTAAAAAATGCACCAACCACTTTGATGAGGTTGATCGATGATGTATTGAGACCCTTCACCAACTCTTTTTTAGTGGTATATTTGGATGAAATCCTCGTCTTCAACAGAACTTGGTAGGAGCATATGCAACATATTCAACAGGTTTTGAGCACTTTGCAGAAGAACAAGATATATGCCAACTTGGAAAAATGTTCCTTTGGAATGAACATAGTCCAATACTTGGGCTACATTGTTTATGAGAATGGAGTACATTTTAATCCAGTGAATAGCCAAGTCATCTGAGATTGTCCAGCGCTGAAAACACTAGCCAAGCTTCAGAGCTTCTTGTGACTTTCCAACTTCTACTGATGGTTCATGTTGGGATTCTCTCATAATGCATGGGCCCTCAACAAAGTGACCAAGGGTGGTGGTAGGGAAAATTTCACATGGGGGAAGGAAAAACAAAGAGAATTTGATGATATGAAGCATCACTTATGCTCAGCTCTAATACTCTTCTTACCCAATCTACAACAACCGTTTGACATTGAGACTGATGCATGAGACTATGTTGTAAGTGCAATTCTCACTCAACACAGTCATTTGATAACATACCATTGTGAGACAATCTTAGATACTGTCCGAAAATACCCGACCTATGACAAGGAAATGTATTCCATTGTACAATCTTGTCGTCAATGGAAACATTACATTCTGGGAAACGAGACAATCATCCACACTGATCACAAGCCTATGCAGTTCATACAGACATAGGGGAATTTGCAGAATGGCCGCCATCAAAAGTGGTCCACCTACCTGCAACAATTCCATATCAACATCACTTATAAGACAAGGAGAAAAAATTGTGTCATTGAATGCCTCAGTCGACCTCCCATGGCTGCACTCACCGTCGTGCTCCATTCCTTTGGGCATGAGGCATATGAGTGGCCCCAACTTTATCATCAAGATCTGAACTTCACCACCACCTATCAGCTCTTGGGTACAAGCGCGAATGTTACTAGTTTTCATATTCAGGACAGATTTTTATGCCATATGGGCCATCTCTATGTTCCTGCAAGTGATTGTGCAAAGTTGATTTAGGAGGATCAATACAGTTAGATGGCAGGACATTTTGGCATGGAGAAAACTGTGGTCATTCTACAGAAACATTTTTATTGGATAAAACTTCGACAGGACGTCATCAAGTATATCATATCTTGCACTTCTTATGCCATTTCCAAGCTAGACACTAAGAAGCAAGGCTTATAAACCCCTCTTCCTACTCCTGAGAGGCCTTGGGAATCCATCTCAATAGATTACATGTTTGGCCTTTCATCCACCAAGAAAGGAAATGATTGTGTATTTGTGGTATTTGATCAATTTTCAAAGATGGCCATTCTCACAAATTGTAGGAAGAGCATCACAACGACAGATACTACCAAGATCTTCTTCGAATGAGTGCGGGTCCATTTTGAGATACCAAAGACCATCATCTCTGATCAGGAAAACAATTTTCTTAGCACATTTTGGTGAGTCTTTGGTCACTGTTGGACACCAAGCTCACTAAATCCACTGCCTTCCACCATCAACCGATGGTCAAACATAGGTCGTCAATAATATGATTGTGCACATATTGCCCATGTATAACTCTAATAATCTGTGTACATGGGATGAGAGTCTTCCCTATGTTCATCATAACTTCAACATGGCTCTCCATAGCTCCATCGGCCATAGCTCCTTTTAGGTGGGGATGGGATTCCAACCCTTGGGTCCAATTGGTGTTGCACTACCAATTGCAACAACATAGACAAATTCTTCCCATGTTTAGTCTGAGGCCGAAAAATCCACCATAGTCATTGAGAAGTTTCAACACATCTTCCAACATGTCCATGAGATTTTGCAGAAAGACAATGCTAAGTACAAGCAACACCATGATCAACATCGGGTACCATACCAGTTTTAGGTGGGAGACAAGGTTTGGTATCACAAAGGTTGTGGGTAGCAATTATTTTGAGATCAGCACTCCACCCTTCCTTGGCTCACCCAGTGTTCAATGTGGACCTCCTTTGGCCATATTTTCCACCATTCTTAGACACCTCAGAGATTGCAGAATAGTTGAAACCAATAGAGCTCAACGATGACTGCATGGAACATGCATCCACTGATCATATAGTGGACACACAGGTCAAGGGCACTCTCCAACAAAGGATCCAACTTTATCGGTTTTTCAAGGTAGGGCAACTCCTCCACCAAGGTAAGTGGCTCACCTGGGGCCAAATTAAGAAAATGTTTCCTTACCTGTTGGGGGCAGTCAATTCAATGGAGACCATTACTTCCTAATGGGTGAGGTTCTATCTAGGTGGATATTGGTGGCCACCCACCTATTCCAATTGGCTCCTATTGACAATTTTTAGTTCAATACGTTCTTCTATACTTCTTTGTGATTGTGGGTTCTACACTTTTGGGGCTGTCTAAAGCCCTACACAGTTTCTGGATGGAAATTGGTGGCTGTCCAACTAATCCAACTAGCTTATTTTGGATGTTTTCATGTCGGCACATATTTTTGTACTTCTAGGGCCATTTTGGGATCCTAAATAGTGTTTTTCTTTTTGGCTTGCCACACTAAAATTGTAGATGGAGTCAAAGTTTGATGGCATAATGTGTATTTATCGAAAATACCTTTCCAACGGGCTATCACACATCTAAAATGGAGGTCGTATACAAATGTTATGGCCTTGAGAAGTTGAGGTACCAACTTACCCATCGGGGCCCACATAAAGTTTGGATGTCTAGGGTTTTGGCATTCATGAGTAATGTTAAAAATTCCTCTGGAGCCTCATTGTAATAATTCTTCTCAGACAGATGCACGTAGTATCCACATCTCATCTCAAAGATAACTACCATCATTCGAGCAAGTTGTTTTTTGTTCTGCAGTTTTAAAGTTTCAACCTATTTCATTTATTTAATAGAAGTTATTGTTCACTAGATATCTGTTTTTGTTCTCCATATCTATGTGTTATTGTATTTAGTCTCTTATTCATTTCATTTTTGGATGTCCAGGGCTTTTGCATTCACGAGTAATGTTAAGAATGCATTTGGAGCCTCATTGTAATCATTTTACTCAAACGAATGCATGTAGTAGCCACATCTCTTCTCAAAGATAACTACCACAATTTGAGAAAGTTGTTTTCAGTTCTGTAGTAGCCACATCGCTTCTCATAGATAACTACCATGATTCGAGCAAGTTTTTTTTAGTTCTGCAGGTTTACAATTTCATCATAGTTCATTTATTCAATAGAAGTTATTGCTCATTGGATATCTATTGTTGTTCTCCATATCTCTGTGTTATTGTATTCGGTCTGTTATACATGGGATTCCTTCAAGGATGCCATTAAAGAACGGTACTACCCGGTTGGAAGATATGAGGACCAGTACATAAGATGGACCACCTTGCATCAAGAAAGGGACTAAAGAGTACCATATTTCACCAATATTTTCCATACGCTACGCACCAAATATCCATACACTACATTCAAACAGAAATGGAGTTTCTGGAAATCACATCATTGGGTATGAATTATAGATATTTTGTCAAGATCAAGCAGAAATTTAAGTAGAAGAGGCAAGAGTTTGGATTTTCAAACTCCTTGCAACTGAAGCAGATCAAAGGCGACCCCAACCCAAAAAACAAGGGAAAAATAAAAGATGGCCACTCTTAGGAAAACCAGTCCAAGTTGAAACACAAGAAGGGTAATTAGAAGTCGAAGAATAACACAGGAAAATGGTGTGAACACCATAAAATATCTTGGCACAACACTGAAGAATGTTGCTCCAAGCAGCCACTGGTGGTCGATCTGAAAGCTTATGATTCAGAGGTAGATTCTGACTCTGAATCAAATCCAGAAGGAGGGAAGCATATTATCGATGTTGAACCTAGTGCCACTGTCTATACCACCAAATTCCAACCAAGTGAACTAAAAGAACCAGAGGAAGGGGAACACCTCTTTCACTCACAGATGTGGGTAAAGGGGCCTCCACTTCATTTCATTATCGATAGAGGAAGTCATAAGAACCTGATCTCAACGGAGATCGACAAGTGGTTGGACCTTTAGACAACATTGCACCTACAACCCTACAACATTTAATGGCTTCACCATGGAAGAGATCTTTGTGTCATCCAACAATGTCATCTTCCCTATGGCATCAATCCTTTCAAAGACGAGGTATTGTGTGATATTTCTCCCCTTGAATTTTGTGACGTTATTTTAGGACAATGATATTTGTGAAAGAGATATGGTGTGTATGAGTCTAGACCCCACAGTGTTATTATTGCTTTCGATAGAAAATTGTACAGGATACCAGAGGTAGCATCACCTACCGCTATTTCTTTAATCTTTTCTAAGAAATGCAGTAAGGTCATTTCACTGACCGATAAGTTTGTCTTATTTTTTATCCATTCTCATAGTAAGTATAATTTCTCTGCCACATTGGTGACCTCTACCAAAAGCCTCTCTTTACAGTAGAAACAAGTGGACAGGATCATGGAAGAGTACAGAGACATCGTATCCTCACCCACCGGGGTATCGACGCACTTCCAAGTCAAGATTCCAATTGATATAACCCCCGATGCACCTCTGCCTAATGGACCAGTCTATCGTTGCTCACCGATAGAAAATGATGAAATCAAGCATCAGATCCAAGAGATGCTTCAAAAGGGGCACATCAGACCCAACTCCTCCCCTTTCAGAAGCCTGATTATACTACTGCAAAAGAAAGACAGGACGTGGCATCTCTACATGGATTACAAAGCAATACATAAAATCACAGTCAGGAACCGATACCCAATTCCTAGAATTGATGACCTTGTTGACCAAATTCAGGGGGGGGATTTATTCATAAAGATTGACCTAAAGTCTGGTTTCCACCAAGTTCCAATTGAACCAACCGATGTATGGAAGACAACTTGCAAATCTAAATAAGGTCTCTTTGAATGGTTGGTCATGCCCATTGGATTAACAAATGCACCGACCACTTTTATGAGGTTGATGGATGATGTATTGAGACCCTTCACCAACTTTTTTGTGGTGGTATATTTGGATGACATCTTCATGTTTAACAGAACTTAGGAGGAGGACATCTAGCATATTCAACGGGTTTTGAGCACTCTGCAGTAGTAAAAGTTATATGCCAACTTGGAAAAATGATCCTTTGGCATGAACATGGTCCAATACTTGGGATACATTGTTCAGGAGCATGGAGGACATGTTGATCTAGGTAACATCCAAGTCATCCGTGACTATCCAGCCCCAACCACACTAACCGAGCTTCGAAGCTTCTTGGGACTTGCCAACTTCTATCAATAGTTCATGTTGGGATTCTCCCATATTGCATGGGCCCTCAGTCGAGTGACCAGGGGCAGTGGTAGGGAAACGTTCGCGTGGGGAAAGGAATAACAATGATAATTTGTTGATATGAAGCATCTCTTATGCTCAAATCCAGTACTCTCCTTACCCAATCTACAAAAACCGTTCGAGATTGAGACTGATGCATCTGACTATGTTGTAGGCACAATTCTTACTCAACATGGTCATTTGATAGAATACCATAGTGAGACACTGTCAAAGACTTTCCGAAAATACCCCACCTATGACAAGGAAATTTGTTCCATTGTACAAGCCTATTGTCAATGGAAACATTGCATTCTGGGAAAGGAGACAATCATCCACACTGATCACAAACCTCTGCAGTTCATACAAACACAAGGGAAGTTGCAGAATGACTGCCATCAGAAGTGGTCCACCTACATACAATAGTTCCATCTCAACATCAAGTATAAGACATGGAGCACAAATCGTGTCCCTGAGTGCCTCTCTCGATCTCCTGTGGATGCACTCACCACCATGATCCATTCTTGTGGGAATGAGGCATCTGAGTGGACCCAAATTTATCAACAAGATCCAAACTTCGCCACCACCTATCAGCTCTTGGGTACAGGCGTGAATGTCACCGATTTTCACATTCAGGACAAACCATTATATCATCTGGGCCATCTCTATGTTCCTGCAAGGGAGTGTGCAGAGCTGATTTAGGAGGCTCACTATAGTTGGATGGCATGACATTTTGGCATGGAGAAAACTATGGTCATTCTATAGAAACATTTTTATTGGCCAAAAATTCGACAGGATGTCAACAAGTATATCATATTTTGCACTGCCTATTCCATTTCCAATAAAACCACCAAGAAGCAAGGCTTATACACCACTCTTCCTACTCCCGAGAGGCCTTGGGAATCCATCTTGATGGATTACATGTCTGGCCTTCTATCCACCAAGTAAGGAAATTATTGTGTATTTGTGGTAGTTGATCGGTTTTCAAAGATGACCATTCTCACAGCTCGTAGGAAGGGAATCACAGCGACAGATACTACGAAGCTCTTCTTCGAACGAGTGTGGGTCCATTTTGGAATAGCATAGACCATCATCTTTGATTGAGACAACATGTTCCTCAACACATTTTGGTCAAGTCTCTGGTCACTATTGGACACCAATCTCACTAAATCCACTTCCATCCACCCTCAAACAGATGTCCAAACAGAGGTCGCCAATCAGATGATTATGCACATCTTGTGCATGTATAATCTAAGCATTCACATACATGGGATGAGAGTCTTCCCTATGTTCAACACAACTACAACAGGGTTCTCCATGGCTCCACCAACCATAGCCCTTTTCAGGTGGGACTAAGATTCCAACCCTCGGGTCCCATTGATTTTTCACTACCTCTTGCAACAACACAGCCAAATTCTTCCCATGTTCAGTCTGAGGCCGATAAAGCCACCAGATTCATTGAGAGAATTCAACACATCCACCAATAAGTCAATGATATTTTGCAGAAATCCAATGCTAAGTATAAGAAGTGCCATGATCAACACCTGGTACATGTTATAACCCTAATTTTCTCCATACATGCATACCTGGCATTTTTCCCTCTTACATGCAAATTTTTCCAAGCCATCACTGAGAAGCTCTTCTTAAAAACACTATTTTTGAAGATTTACACGCCCTGCACCACTACTTCCCACGTACATATGCTTGTTGCACCACTACAGCCTGTGTACGTATGTTATTTGCACCATTATAGCCCACGTATACTTTCAAAAGTTGCCAAAATTAAAAAGTTGCAAGAAATTCGTTGAGATTACGGGCTATTGGGTAGTTTCCCAACTGATCCACCGCCTATAGCCCGTCACCCAACCGAATAACCATCATTTTCCCATATAAAAGGAGGTTTTGGGGTCTCATTCCACATCTATGCATAAGAACAATGAAACTCTTCCCGTTTCACATCCCCTCCTTGCCCCAAGCATTTGCAGCCTTGTTGTGAGAATTTCATCAGAGTTCCCGATTTTTCCCTTTTTCCTCCATAAGAACCCATTACATTTCCTGAGAAGAAGTATGAGAGGAGAAAGATACACATAGGTGCACTTGGAGCTCGGTGAAGAGGATCCTGGACTAGGTTTGTGGAGCATTCATCGACCTTATTGTAAGTAATCATTGTGATATCAATAAAATAAATACTTTTCCTGTCTCGAAATATGATGTGTCAAATGTTTATTTTTTATCTATGTTTTATTCTAACATCTAACCCATGCTTTATATATGAAATGCAGGGTTGTAGTTTCCTATTTATCTGTTTGTGAATGTAGGCCAACCTTGGGAGGAGGTTTGCAGTCAGCGAAGCTATCAAGCGTGAGAGGATCGACATCGAACACAAAGTAAAAGGTACAGTTACCTGGTCTTTCTTAATTTGTCTTTCATGTATGAGTCTGGGGTAAGTTTGGGTTATTCATATGAGTAGGAGACTTTTACACGGTCATTGACCTGCCTACATTGTAAACCTTGGTATAGCCATAGGGGGGTTTTTCCTGCTAGAAGTACTACACCATTTTTAGGTGGGAGACAAGCTTTGGTTACATTTGTAGAAAGAGCACCTTACAAGGCCCCATTGAAATCTATGCCCACTTCACTATGGGACTTAAACTATCACCAAGGTTGTGGGTAGAAATGATTTTGAGCTCAACACTCCACCCTTCCTTGGATTTCACCCAGTGTTCAATGTGGACCTCCTTCTATTAGCACTCCAGGAAACTCTCCTAGGCTGTAATTCAGAGATGCCTGGTAACTTAATCTTTTTGGAAACTATTTTCTCAATAATAGGTGTAGGTTTGGATCAATATGAATATCTTAACCTCTGGATTGTATTCTCAAGACAGTCTTAACTATATTCATGCAACACAAGGCCTTCAAGAACTATTGTCAGATAGGTTTGTATAACAAATGGATAAGAAAACTAATCAGTTAACCAAAACATACATAAACCATATATATGATGGGTCAACAAACTAGCCAAAGATGCTTATAATTCTTGCTTAACAATCAAAAGTAAGATGGCAGTTACCATAGGATCATTAAACATAGACAAAAGAACGAATTCCACTCATATGCATAGACAAAGATGAAAGAAGGTCTGACAGTAACAAATGAAAGAAGATTGTAGGATGATATATTAAAGAAAGTGTCTTTCATACAAAATAGTAGAATATAGAACTCAAAATCAAACCTTGTGTTCATATTCAATTTTCAGCTTTATAGCCTTTACAACACAGTATCTAGATCCTGAATTAATGGATCAGATATGCCTAAAATAGAAAGTCAAAACTAACTTGAAAAAGATAAGGAATGATCCTCAAAATGAGGTCAACCCCACATTTCATGGTATTCATATCTTTTAGAGTCCTTGTGCAGTGCAGAATAGCCTTCCAAGGCTGATTGATGACTCTTCCAAGAGATAGAATTTGAATTTGTTGAGATGTGAAAAAAATCCCAATTTGTTGCCACCAAAATAGGTGCCAAAACCAACTTGGCTACCTTTTCTAATCCTTATGCACCAAAAATGGATCTTGAAACTGAATATATAATTCATCGTCTATCCATCATGAGTGTTTTCAAATGATTTGGATCGGAAAAACATCGATCTATGCAAAATTTAGCATCCTCTGTCCAATTACAGGTTTCGGTGGTCAACATAGAGGACTTCTGGGTGTATTATCTACCGAAAGCTCTGCTTTCGGTGGTTAATGAACAATCATCTTTTTCGCCTAAACCATCGAAAACTAGCTTTGTCAAAACTTCAAAATTTGCAAAAATGATTACCTTGATGCTTTGTTGAGTGTTCAAGGTCTTTTGGATGATGCAACTCTTCCTCGTGCAGATCTGCGAACTTCAACTTGTTGTGTGGAAGACTGTGGTATATCTACCATTGTTGTAGCTAACTCGGCTAGAGTTTCCAAACCTGTTTGCTCCTGTGTTGGAGGTTGAGAATCTTTTAATTTCAGTCTCAGAAGTCTAAGTTGCATGTATAGCTTCATGTTCTCCCTTATCAGCACCATGTTCTTGTCCTTGATTTTATCATGCCTTTCCTTGAGACTTTGGTTCATGTTGAAAAGTTCTACATTTCTTTCAGTCAAGTCTGTATTTGCCTTTTTAATAACTCTTTCTAAGACTTCCATCTCATAGATTTGTTTCAGGTGTTTATTGATTTTCTGAGCCTTAGATGTTTTAGTCTTGCTTGAAGAAGCTTTTGCTAATGGTTGACTGTGTTCATCTGGAGGAGTTGGTGAGGGTAAGTTGGGATAATCTTCTGCAACTTGCTCAGCCTGTTCATCACCTTGTGTCTCTGCTAACTCCTTCTCTGGCTCTGAGTCACTGTATGGTAAGTTTAAAGGGTTATCTCCTTCAGCAAGGTCCTTGGCCTGCTCACCCTCAAACTGTAACTTTCTTTTGGTTCTTTTTCTTTTAGCAGAGAATGATTCTGTCAGCTCTCTTGGTGGTGAGATAGCCTTCCTCTTTCTTAGACTACTCTTAGGGGTGAGAGACTTCTTAGCAATGGACTTCTTCCTCTTTTCATCTTGTTGAAAATTGGTTTGGAACTCATTCCAAAAGAGGAAGTAGTTCCAGTCTACTTGTTTCTTCTTCAATGACTCTTTAATAATAAGTGTAATCAAACCCTGGTGTGACAATCTGTTGGCCACCTTGGTAGGCTTTGCCTTGACTTGTCTGGCCATTTTGGTGAGA
>ML867414.1:0-11593 GCA_009831015.1 Picea engelmannii
GATGATAAAATTGATGAGGGATTTTGGTTGTGGCACATGTTGAGTACATGGTTGAGACAAGTAGTTGATGAGTTGACACATACATGAAGTGTATAAATGATGATGTTGGTAAATATTGATGATTCATAGTTTATGAGTAGTTGCCACATGATTGGAACATACTTGATACATGGTTGGATGCACTTGGTTATGGTACAGGTTGATTACAGGTTGGTGCATGGTTGATGCAATTGTTTATGGTACAGGTTGATTACAGGTTGGTGCATGGTTGATGCACTTGTTTATGGTACAGGTTGATTACAGGTTGAGGTACAAGTTGATTCATGGTTCAGACTTATTGGTACAGGTTTATAGCAGTATATCTCACAGTGATAGTGTGACAGTGGTTCCATCATTCTACTTCTACTTCAGGGTGGTAGGACAGGGCAAGGACAGGTGGTTGTAGCCGGAGAACATTGGGGTTTGTAGCCTCCTTCTGGTTGTAGCCAGAGATTTGGGGAGTTGGAGCTTCCCTCGAGTTGTAGCCTGAGAAACTAGGAGGTTGGAGCCTCCTTCCAATTGCAGCTGAAAACAAAGGAAGTTAGTGCTTCCAATGAATGTAATTCTTCAAGACATATAAGAAAAAGCATTTTGTGGTTTTCTCCCGATTTGTGTTTCCACGTAAAACACTGGTGTACTGTGCATGTGTGTGATTGTTTATTTATTACTACTCATTATTGGATAATAATTTGACATTGATATAATATTTGAAGAAAAAGGATTATAACTACGTTATTACTGATTCACCCCCCCTCTCAGTAATCCAACATTTTAAATGACATCTTCGCTTCCACATCTCTGTTGACTCTAGTCAAATTTTAACGTCCAATCATGTAGCATGGAGTTGCAGCGCTCATCCTGTAGTGTGGAGTTGCAATGAGTTGTAACACCAATCGTGTAGCATGGATTTGTAGTGAGTTGCGACACTAATCTTATAACATGGAGTTGCAGCGAGTTGGAGCACAAATCCTGTAGCGCGATCGGACAATTTCTAAGACTTTGATACAGTGATCTAATGACCACAATGAGATCTCAGATGATTTTTCTCACACCTTCTTAGAGGTAATTTTCATAAAAGATATTACATTACTTGAGAGACGATCTTTTGGCCTTGATTTCATTCACTTGAGAATGGATGACTATGATCTATAACTTTTTTATAACAATATTATTCAAGGACTAAGTAATCAAGGATCTGTGAAGCATCCCCCTTGCTGAGATTTTTATACCAGATCCTTCACACTTGTTGTATTTTATTGAAGCACCAAAGTTAACCCTTTCTTATTGTATTTAGAGAACAGTAACTTCTTTTTGAGGTTCCATTGGAAAGGTATTCCAATGGTATATTTATGGAGTGAACAATCCCTTCACTTCTATTCAATTGTTTCTTGTCTGAATGGATGCCAGTAACATAAATAAACATAAATGTTTTCTAGGACACTTATATGAATACATAAACATTAATCAAGTTCTCATTGACCATATTTATCTTCTTTCCATCATTTCCAAAAACAAGCACTATGCCCAATATTGACCATATTGGCCCCCTTTTACATCAATGCTAATACCATAACACCATGTCCAACTTTCCCTCCCTTTGGCATTGATGGAAACAAAATAAAACCCCTTATTTTGATTGAGTTTTATTGTTTACTCTCCCCCTTTGACAACAATGGAAGAAGGGATGTTTATTTTCTCCCCCTAAGGTTATACTCCCCCTATCCATGTACTCCTCCTTTGACTTCATTTTCTTCTATATTGCTCCTAGTTTCTTCATGATGCTAGTCAACTTATTCACTCATTTGTAACCCAAAAGATTCTTCATTTTTGTTGTTTCAACTAGTGACATGGTTCAGTGTTCATACTATCACAACCATTTTCTTCACATTTAGATTATGATACTGAGATTGCACTCCATCCTTTAATCCATTCTTTCCTTCTATTTATATTTTATGTTGAAGAGGAGCTTCAGTGGATCATCTAAATAGCATTGGAAAACTTCCAATATAATCATCGCTCAATTCTTTTGGTTGGTCTATTATTGAAGATTCATCATCATCATCATTATTTTTTGTAACAAAAACTTCTTCATTCTTTTATTTAGAATATTCCTTTTGCATTTTCTATTCATTGGCTAATGAACTTTGCAAGATATCATCAAGAACTACACTAGTGTCATATCCTATTATTTCTCAAGCTTGATCCACTTTATATGCAAAACTCTAATTTTCACATTCCTTATTAGAAACTTCACCCATCATCCTTCTATTCTCAACTTCATTAATTTTGGGTGCAATGTCTTCATCATCTTTCTTGTTTTGAACTTCAAATTTCCTCCATATATTCTTATATCCTTCTTCTTGGATATTGGAAGTTTTTATAGAATTTTTTGACAGTCTACAGTCACTAGCTTTATGATCATAATAGTTGTTATTATGGCATTCAACTTTGTAATCTTGTAATGGAGAGAATGAATTATAGTTTCTATTCTCTTGAGTATTAGTCTTCGTTTTGTTCTTATAATCATATCTTTGAACATTTTTATGATTGTACTTTCCATAATCTCTACAATGTAATGCTTTTTGCCCATAATTATTGCAAGAGAAGCAATAGCCAAGGAAGATATTTTGATACCTCTTTGGAGGATTGTTTCTTGTAATTGTGTTCCATGTGTATTCATTATTTTGTGAGGGGAGAACAAATTTATGTTGATTTGAATCTTTATTATCTTTCTTTCTTGTTTTCTTAAGGAGCTTTGAAGAGTAGCTGCATAAATTTTTGGATTTAAGTTAATTTCCTAAGAAGTAAAGTTAGATCCTTTTTTAAACTTCTTTTTGTCATAGCCCAGTCCTGTCTTATTGCTTGGTGATCTTTGACTATTAAGAATATCATTCAGGATTTTTGAATTGTTTTCAAATCTTGATTGCTTCTTTTCTTTTTCAATTTCTCCTTTTAGAAGGATAATGTCAGCCTCTATCTTTTCACAGTCTTGTTTCCTATCATTGAGTTGTTTTAAAATTACTTCTTCAATTATTTTGTCTTCCTAGAGTTGAGTCTTCAAATAATTGATGACTTGCCCTGTTTCTTTGATGGTGTATGAAACTTCCCTTTCTCTTGATTTTTGTGCTTCTCCATATTCTGATAGTTGTTCTCTTAATGATTTGTTCTTCTTTTATACTTCCTTATTTCTTATAGTGAAATGATAATTTCTTATTCAAGTTTTACTTCTCCTTCATCTTGAGAATTTGCTTCATTATTATCAACATCATTATTTTTCATTCCCATAAATAGAAGTTCTTCATCATCTTCACTCATGTATGAATAACTTTTGTCTTCTTTGGAGTAGAGGTTTTTCTTTTTCTTGTAAAATTTCTTCTTGTATTGGGATTTATCCCTTTTATGGTCTTTCTGGTTGTAGGCTTCTTCATCATCTCTATCCTCCTGCTTGGGATAGGGACATTTGTTAGCAAAGTGTCTTATTCTGCCACAGTTGAAACATTTGAAGGGTAACTTTCCTTTATATTTTCTAGATCCTTTTTGGAGCTTCTTTATAAAATTGGCCTCTTCTACATCTGATATGTCTGAGTGAATATAATTTGACACATTTTTATGGTTCTTTTTTTCTTTTTAGGATTTGAAAATAGTCTCCTTCTTTGATGGCTTTTCTTGCCATGTTCTCATTTCATAAGCTATGAGAATCCCATGCAGCTCATCCATTGTAAGTGTGTCAAGTTTTTATCGATATTCCAAGGTAGATACCTTGGAATCATATTTCATTGGTAATGATATCAACACAATTTGCACAACAACTTGGTATTTTAATTTATCTCCTGGTGCTCTAATTAAATTGAAAATTTCATCTACTCTTTGAAGATAATCTGCAATATTTTCTTCATCTTTCATCTTTAGATTTTCAAACTGCACTCTGTATGTTTGAAGTTTTTCTTGCTTTACTTTTCTATATTATTCATATATGACTTTGAGTTTGTCCTAGGTTTCTTTTGATGACTTATAGTGCATCACTTTTACAAATATAGGGTTTTCCAATCCACCTAGAATTGCATTAACAACCTTTGAGTTATCATTGTAAAGTTTCTTTGCAACAACATGTGAAGGTGAGGTAGTTGGTGTTGTGTAACCATTCACCACATATTTCCAGACATCAAATCCAAGAGCCATCAGATAACTTTTCATCCTTATACTCCAAAATGCATAATCAACTCCTTTGAACAATGGTGCTCGACTAGAGGACATTCCTTCTTGTTGATCCATAGTGATTTATCAAGATCTTGCCTTCAAGTGGTTAGAATGAGGTGAAGGAACCTGTTTTGCTATCAATTGTTGAAATATTGTTCAATACTAGGGGGGGTGAATCAATATTGTTTCTTTTTCAATAATTCAGTAATTTATTAATTATTAATCTTATTAATCACAATAATTGATCAACAAGAATGTACTGAATACATAAATTAAATATAACAATTATAAAAAGTACAAGTTACAATTCTGTGAGAGGCACCAATTTCTCTTTTTCTTAGAACCAACTCAAGGAGACACCAACCCCCTATTTCAGAGCACCAACTCTAGGAAGCACCAACTCCCTTGTTTCAGATTTCAATTTGTAGAGGACACCAATCCTCCCTTGCTCCTCCCTTCCAAACTTACTTCATGAATGTCTTCAAATTCTTTCTTGGACTCTGCTTCTACTTTTGATCTTTTGATGTAGCCCACAAAGATACTCTCATTCTTACCATTTTTCTCTGTTTATATAGTCTCTCAAGAGATATATGATATTGAAACAATGTGTCTTTTTGTAAAAGAGAAAATGAACAAATGTGTCTTTTTAATAATAAAACATTGCACCTCTTCATTTAATCAACACAAATGCTGAATTTTGTGTTTATTAATTGATTTTAATTTAAAAAGGCGTCCAAATCAGAGGGCGATTTTTGTATGCATATTCTAAAGCAATGGAAACTAATTTCTACGACATGGATTTTGTGCAGAACATGCATAATTAGCCATCATGTTAGCAGTTTCCCCATAAGATGTGAGAGGTAGACAGTACATGAGGTTATTTGAGGGAAACTTTCCTAGATTTACTATTGTGGTCTCCTACTAAACTTGCCAAATGAAGCATCCACTTCAGCAACAAAGATTTGGTCACAGATCCACATTCCTCCCTTATCAACAGGCTAACATAGTGGAATCAAAAATTATAAGAGCAGATTTTAAATGACGTCTTCGCTTCCACATCTGTGTTGACTCTGGTCAAATTTTCACGTCCAACCTGTAGCATGGAGTTGAAACACTCATCATGTAGCGTGGAGTTGCAACACTAATCTTGTAGTATGGAGTTGCAGCGTAGGAGTTGTAGTGAGTTGCAACACCTATCATGCAACATGATTCAACAATTTCTGAGACTTTGATCCAGTGATCTAACGATCACAATGTGATCTCTAATGTTTTTCTCACACCTTCTTGGAGGTAATTCTCATAAAAGATATTATATTCCTTGAGAGATGATATTTTTTCCTTTCTTTCATTCACTTGAGGATGGATGACAATGATCTATAACTTTTTTTATAACAAGATTCTTCAAGGACTAAGTAATGAAGGATCTGTGAAGCATCCCCCTTGCTGATATTTTTATACCAGATCCTTAACACCTACTATATTTTATTTAAGCACCAGATTTGACCCTTTCTTCCTATATTTAGAACATGATAACTTCTTTTTGAGGTTCCATTGTAAAGGTATTCCAATAGTATCTTCATGGAGTGAACAAGCCCTTCACTTATGTTCAATTGCTTCTTCTGTGAATGGATGCTAGTAACATAATTCAACATAAAAAAATTCTAGGATACTGATATGAATACATAAACATTAATCAAGTTCTCACTGACCATATTTATCCTCTTTCAATCAATTCCAACAACATACACTATGTCTAATATTGACCATATTGGCCCCTTTGACATCAATGCCAACATCATAACACCATGTCCAACAACTTGTTCTTCTAAAGAAACAATTTTAGATATGTCCTTTTCTTCAACTATTTATGAAGAATCAATAATAGGTTTTTCCTCAATAAGAGGAAATAAATTTTCTTTAGAAATAGTAATGGATTTTTTAGGAGGAGAAAGTGTCTCTTCATAAGAGGAATTACGTTTAGAAGAAGAGAATTGTCCTTGGGTATTCTTTGATTTTATTAATAGTTTTTCTAGATATAACATTGATGGAACTACCTTGGGGTCTGGATTTGTTCTGGTTACTATTTTCTTGAAGATGAAGATGATATTGGGGATTTGGTAGGCTCATAACTCGGTCCTTTCACTTCTTTTTTAGCAGTCAAAACTTCTACAATGGATTTGCCAGGTGAAAAATATGTAGTATAATTTCAATGTCTAACTCTTCTCCACCATCAAGAACTATCCCTTATCAATTTCATTCTTCCCAGGGA
This sequence comes from Picea engelmannii, assembly GCA_009831015.1. NCBI lineage: Eukaryota > Viridiplantae > Streptophyta > Pinopsida > Pinales > Pinaceae > Picea > Picea engelmannii. The sequence continues at coordinate 6,506 of ML867414.1, forward strand.
AAGATATCTTCGTTCCTCCATCCCTAGAAACAATGCCAAAATATGTTATCCCTAAAGTTGTCCGTAACTGCTAAGGGGCAAGCTAGGGCACCTCATTTATTGCAATGGTTTCTTATAGATTAAGATTTTTTTGAAGTTGGACTTAATGATTAGGTTATCAAAGTAAGTTGAAGGATAGGGGTTTGAGTACATTCATTTGAATCATGTTACCAACAACATTCATCTTAGTCAAAGGCATTCATTCCAACAAATTAGATAAATGGAGAAAAAATAGATGAAAAAGAAATCACAAGTTAACAATATGTTCACTTGTAAAGTAGAATTTCATGTTCCAAATATTATTCAGAAACATGAAAGAATCACTCAAATGAAACTCTTGAAACAAATTATTCTAACAACAAAATATTTACTGGAGTTCAAAATAAAACAGGATAAACCAATGCTTTGCAAGAAATTTCAAATGCATTTAAATAAGATAAAATAAATAAACTACATAAAAGAAAATAGTATGACCATCAGAATGTTTGTTCATTGAGTGAAAAATGCAACAGTTTCCAGCTTTACAATTTCAAATCAAAAAGTTTCCTTCAACCTCTCCAAGAATTGAACCCCTGAGTCTCTCATCTAATTTCCTTTTTATACAAAATATTAGGTTTTCATTTGGATCCTAGATCCTAAAACCTAGTTACAGTTTTGATTATGATTCGATATATTTGGCTATTAAATAGGGATTACATTCTATTTCATTCAATGTGCTGAAAAACATATCTTGGATCTTAGGAAAAAATATTCTATCATAGGACTATATCATAACTCCTAAAATATCTTTTGACCCTAACAAATAGGATCTTCAACAACTGTTCCAATAATACATACGTTGAATACTATACCTTCAAACTTGTACTAGATCATTATCATTCATGATGTCGAACTGCTTGCAAAAAAGATCTTCATTCCCATATATTTTCTCATTATTCTATCAAAATAGAAGAGCTACAAAAAATATTTGTTTTATGGTAGCATGAACTCAAAACTAGAAATAACATGTGTGTTGACAAAGCCTTTGAGACCTTTTCATTCTTGAACAAAAGTTTAACCCTTAGAATTTTCCTATTTTAATTTGGTTTTGAGAAAAACATTAGTTCAATATAGTTTGAAATACTTATTTCTAAGTTCCTTTGAAAAATCACGTTTTTTTGTACTTTTCTTTCAACTTTTGGAATTTCTCATGTAGCTTAGCATTCCATACCTCAAGTCTTTGATTTTGTTTCTTTAGATCTTCAATGACTGTCTTAAATTCGTCATACCTATGTATTTTTGGTACATCCTTTGTTTCAACCCCGTCTTCATCTTGGCCTTCTTCTGATGCATGCATATTTAAATCAATGGAACGTTTAGGTTTTCTAGGCCTTCTTTCGTACTTATGTCCCTTTGAGGTTTTTATTTCAACAATGTCCTTTTTTATAGGTTTAGGTAAGCTAGAAGTCTCCTCCTCCATGTAGATTTCTGGTAAATTTTCTATCTCAGGACTGAAAGTAGGGTTTTTCTCTGTCTCATCATTGAACTTGGGAAATTTATCTTCAGATTCAACCTTTTTCCCTTTATGCTTTCTGGTCTTTCTCATGGGCATTTCCTTCAATGTTTTAATTGCTAACCTTTCTTTTCTAGTCATTTCTGGAATCTTTTATGGGGTCTCATCATCTATGACAATCAATTTCTCTTTCTTCATAGAGTGTTTGAATAAATCTTTAGAATTGAGTCTCATCTTATTTGTGGGTCAAGTTTTGGGTCTGCTGGGATAGTTACAGGTTGTTTTCTTTTGCTCCTCCTGCTCTGTCTCACCTTTGAAGACTTCTCAATTTGTATATCATGGATTTATTGTACAGGATTAGTTTTTATCTTTTGAAGTTCTTGTGTCATTTTCCTAGTCCTCCTCTTGGTGTAAACCTTATCACATTCCACAAACCCCTATTCTGTTGAAGATGATTTGAATTTTTTCTTCGCTAATTCTTCTTGTTGTAGGGAGAGATTGTTTTTTCTTGATATGGTCTCTCTTGCTATAGGGGAGGATTTTTCTTGTACCTTTATTGTATCTTTTGATGTGTTGCACATTGTTCCTCAAACCTTAGTTTTCTTGATAGGAGTTGTTTTCTATGTTTTTGAAACTTGTTCTTCAAAGCCTAAAGAAGATAACAATTGTTCCCAGGACACTTGTAATTCGCTTAGTGCATACATAACCCGAACTTTGATAAGACCTTGATGAAATAAAATTTGATGATAATTTTGAGAATAGATCTATATCCCCTTTTCCATCTTTGTTGAACTTTTCCATCTTTGTCGAACTTTTCCATTTAAATGCATCAAAAATCTTATGTGATAGCAATGAATGATAGAAAACCTACCTTCACAAGTTATGTATTTCATGACCATTGATAAGATACTATGCCATTCCTTCTTCAGCCATTTATTCAGGATGCCTTGACTCCAATCTAGATTATGGTGTTCTGCAACTAAACATAGTTGCATAAGTCTGCAAGGAGATTACTCTTATTCCACCATCTTTCACCTTTTACAGGAAAAACACGGGCTGTTGCAATTGAATGTTATGTGACATGAATAATTACATCTCCCACCTGAGTTTGAAACACGTTGAATTCCTCGACAAATAATATTGAAATTTCTTCATGGTGTCCCCGAAAAGTGCAACAAAACTTAAAACATTCTCCCCGGACAAATTTTTGCATTATTTCTGGAAAAGATTCTAATAATTCAATTCCCTCTAGTTCAGAACTCGACCACCTTTCTTGGGAAACATATTGTTGACCATGAGCTTTGTTACACCTGTGAGTATTAGGGTTTTTCCTCAATCGAACGTTAAAAGATGCCTACACAGAACAACTAACACAAAAGAGTTTTTTTTGTCACATATGACCTTAAGTTGAATTTCTCCTTATTTCAAAAAAACTCTTTAAAATATTTAAAATCATGATTTTGAATTTTTTTAGATCATGGCCCAACACTTGAGTTTGATGGAAGTACAAGCAGATTCAAATTCGTATTCAATAAATTATGCATAAGGATAGAATAATCATTTAGATATGACATGATTAAATATAACAACCGTTTACATGATCTCCTGCATGATTTTGGAACTGTTTTCATGATCTTTGGATTTGAATAACACTTGAAGTAATCATGTTTTTATGTGCTACAAGAATGGCAACATTCTTGTAGTGAACCTGTTTATTATTTAAACCGTGCAAAATTCCCTTAATTGGAAATGTGAAAAGCCAATCTTATGTGACACATATTATTTATTCAAATATTTCAAACATATCTTATAAAAATCAAGTGAAAATGAAATTAAGCAAAGGAAAATCACACCAAAAATGAAAATTAAAGTATAAAAGGTGCAGCAAACAAAGACAAATTGGACTTAGGAAAGGTTTTTGATAGGATAGGTTTTTGATCTAAAAAAAATCAAAATCGTGATTTTAAATATTTTAAAGAGTTTTTTTGAAATAAGGAGAAATTCAACTTATGGTCATATGTGACAAAAAAAAACTCTTTTGTTAAGAACCAAATACCAATATAGCATAGAAAAACCTCAGAAAAAGTACTCAACGCCTTGAAAAAGAGATAATTTCAGATAATAAGCCTCTTCGAGGAGGAAAACTCCTTTTACCCCACTTAAATGTTCAAGTACAAGATGATTCAAAATGAAAATGTCTCCTTGGTATATATAGGAGACTAGGAGGTATAATTACAACTAATGGACTAAAGCCAACATAAATAAAATAACATTACTAATATAATATGCCCCAATTAAGGGGTAATGAGCCAATATTAGGGCTTAACATTACCCTCCCCTTGAGACAAGTGTTGTCCGCAACACTTGAGTAACTCTGGATGCTTCTGTATAAAAGACTCATCTTCCCAAGTGGAATCTTTAGCCGGTAGTTTCCTCCATTTAATGAGATACTCTGAAATGGATCTATTCCTTAGCTGGTGAATTCTTGTGTCAGTGATGGCTTCAGGTTCCAATATGATTTTTCCTTTCTCGTTAAGTTCTGGAAATATAGTTTGAACCGAGATCTTTTCGCCTATAACCTTCTTTAAGCATGAAACATGGAAAATTGGGTGTACTCGTGAAGATGCAGGCAACTCTAATTTATATGCCATAGTACCAATCTTTTGCAACACCTTATAAGGGCCATAGTACTTTGGTGATAATTTATTATCCTTCTTGGCTTTCTTGAGGGACATCTGTTTCTATGATTGTAGTATTAAAAACACCCAATCCCCTACTTCAAAACTTCTTTCACTACAATGTTGATCCACTTGTTGTTTCATGCGATTCTGTGCCATGGTCAGGTTGTCCTTTAAGATTTGGAGAACTTGTTGTTGATTCTCGATGTGATCTTCCACTGCTTGAACCTTAGATTTTTCTTTTAGAGAAGAAGTGATCGAAGGAGGGTGGTATCCATAAAGTACCATAAATGGTGTCATTTTTGTTGCAGTATGAAAGGAAGTTTTATACCACCATTCTGCCAAGGGTAACCATTTGAACCATTGTGTTTGTTTATCAAAGACAAAGCAACGAAGGTAGCCTTCCAGACATTTGTTCACTATCTTGGTTTGTCCATTAGATTGAGGATGATAGGATGAGCTATGAGCCAATTGAGTACCCAAACAAGAAAATAATTATGTCCAAAAATGTCCAGTGAAGATGGGATCTCTATCACTTACAATAATCTTTGGGCTGCCATGTAGCTTTTGAACTATCTCCATGAATGCGGTGGAAACTGTACTAGCTTTGAAGGGATGAGAGAGTGCACAAAAGTGCGTGTACTTGGTCAGTCTATCAACATTCACCATGATGACACTCTTTCCTTCAGACTTTGGTAACCATGTGATGAAATCCATGGAAACCTCCTCCCAGCGTTGACTTGGGATGGATAATGGTTGTAAAAGACCTAGGGTCTTAATTGTTTCCACCTTATTTTTTTGGCACACCAAACATTCTGCCACAAACCTTTGAACATTAGTTTTAAGGCCATCCCCAAAAAAATCCTTCTTGACTCTATG
>WSFP011435236.1:0-21173 GCA_009831015.1 Picea engelmannii
GATGCTTCTATGCATGGAAAATTTTAGAGTTAGGGTTAAAGGTCTATGATCCGAGTCGAGCTCATGGTCATTTAAAAGGTCAAAAGTTGTTATTTGGTTGGAAACGGGGATATCAGATATCACATAATCTACAACACTACTATCTAGCCCATGAATACAAGTCATCTGGTTGGAGTTTGGCCACTTCATTACTCCATTGCAAATTATTAGGTCTTGAGAGTTGCAAAGCTTGACCAACTCAGTACCAAACAAATTCTCAATTAGGTCTTCAGAGCTTCTTTTGTAGTTATTAGATAAAACAAGGTTCCCATCTAGTCATAAAAGATTATGGTTGGAATCAGAACTTAAAAGAGTAGCTTGTTTAGTTGCAGTCCTAGCATTAAAGTCTCCTAGCAGGAGGATATTACCTTCATTTTTCAAACTATAAATATCTTGTTCTAAATTATTATAGGGGTAATTTTTATCTAGATTGTTTTTCTTATAAAAAGTAGAATTAAGAGGTGTAAAATAGCAAATTGCTATATACATCTCCTTAGCATTGGTGTTTGAAATTTCTATCAAAGTGTATTGATTGAGAGGGTCAATCTTATGAAGTTGAATGTGATGAGAAATGCTCTTTCTAATATAACAAGTTATGTCCCCTATCCCTCTATGGTGGGATTTTTTGTTCCATGCCGACCACAAGACAAATCCTTCTATGTTAGGGACCTTAGACTCCTCATTCTCCCAAGTTTCAACTAGACAAGTAATATCAATACCACTCGAGATTCAACTTATCATAGGACCTTTGCGCCATGGGAAGCCATGAAAGTTCCAAAAAGGATCTCGAGTGTCCCAAATTCCTATTTATTATTATCCTTATGGTCTCTATCCCTAACAATATCTTTTCGATTTCTAATTATTGCCCATTTTCCTTCTTTCCTAGCTTTTTTTACCTTCCTTAATTCAGCTTCGTCTTCAGGAATGAGGTCTTCATTTATAAATATTCCTTACCCTTTTAAGCTCAGAGATTTACTAAGTATGTTATATTTATAGTCATTACAACTTACTTTGACACAGATCAACCTATCTTTGTGATCAATTATTTTTCCTAGCCTCTTTGCTTCTATGAGGTAAGTTGTATCAATTTGTGATTTCTTTTATTATTGCTAGCGTATGCTCCTCTTCTTGTTCTTTTATACCAAAAATTATGAGGTTTAAGGCTCTTCTGTTACGCTCATGGTCCAATTTGATTAGCTTATTCATTTCCTCTTTGATGGGTTTGATATCCAAATTGTTGGTTGGTTTTTCTTCTAGCTCTTTAATCATATCTCTCAAGTTGTGATTTTCTTCAACCTCTCCTTCTTGGGTTGATTGTTTATGTTTTTCCATTTCTTGAATCCTATCCTTCATTGTTTGCAATCCACTCTTGAACCCTAAGAATCTATCCTCTATTTTAGTTTGAATGGTATCTTTGAAGAGTCTAATTTTTTTTATCAATCCTTGCCTCTAGCTCTATTTGGAGTTTTATGTCTCCTTCTTCACTCCTTTTTTCAAACGATTCTAACTCTATTTGACTTTTGGCATCTCTCTCTTCTCTCCTTTTTTCTACTGATTCCATATAATCGTAAATGATTTCTAGGGTGATTTTGGGGGGCCTCCCCATGTTAGACTAAGTTTTTGAAATAAGTGGTGGAGTACTCATATTGGAAAGAAGAGAAAAAATGCAAGCTCTTTAAATTAAAGAATTTATTTTATTATTTTATTATTTATATATTTTAATTATTTTAATTTAATAAAAACCATTGAAAATCTAAATTTAAATTTAAATGAGATAGCCTAATTACCTTACAAAAGAATATAATTACCTTACAAAAGAATATATTGAAAGCCATGGATACCATCGTGAAAGCCATGGATACCATCATGGTATAAATGATGGTATAGCCATGAAGCATAATTTGAAATTCAAATATCAAATGCATGAGTGTCAAAGTGTTCATGTAGCTCTTTAAATTGATTAAAGTAATTCATACTATATAAGTTAAAATATATGAATATACATTTTCACTTGAAAGGGGGTTGGTAAAAAGATGATATGTTGAATTTTGGGTGTTGAAAAATATTGTTTTTCATGGAGGTTATTTTATGGTTGTGTTTTGTGTGTACATAAGTGGTCTTCTTTAGAGAGCCAGGGGATCCTTGGGATCACCCAAGTTTTATTTCAATGGTTGATGAGCTTTGTAGGATTCGAGGCAACTCATCTCACCTTAATGCGAATTTATCGCACCATCTTTCACATGACGTGCCTTCTTCTTCGTCTGCTTGCCTTGTTCATTCTATCCCTTCTCTTCTAGTGTTTCCTATTGCTCTGTCGGTTAAGGTATCCAGGAAACTACCGACTGGTTCTACCTTTGGACAGAAGGGTGTGCCTTCTATTGCGATTGGCGGGGTCACAGGTCCTTCGTCAAAGGTATGCTCTGAGGTATTAGAAGAGAGACATCTGGTGGGCCTTTCTGCAGTGAAGAAAGCAAGTTTTGTGGAGCGGAAGCATTCTTCTACTAAACGCAGTTAGAAAGTCTGGAAGCCGAAGAGAACTAAACGTTCTCTGGTCTTGGGAATGGACGTCGGGTTGGAGGATTCTTGTTCACTAGTGCTTTGTGTGCTAGTTGGAAGGTTAGCGTATCATCACCTCTGTTTTAGCTCGGTGTCGGACTGGATGGAGGCAAACTGGACCTTCGTTTTGGGTTATACTCCGACTCTTCTATCAATGCCGAGGGGGTGGTTCGGATTTTTCTTCAAGACTCCAGAGGATTCCAATAGAATTTTAGAAGGTTTCTAGGCTTTTGATGGTAGTCTGATGCTTAAAAGGTGGCGTCTCAAGTTTGATCCGGCTTCTGAGTATTTTAGCTTCCGACACTTATGGATACTGTTGCCTAGACTCCCCCTTCACTTTTGGAATTACAGAGCCTTGCAGGCTATAGGGAACGAGCTGGGACGCTTTATTAAAGTGGATGAAAAGGTTTTGAATTCCAACGACAGACCCATGGCCAAGATTCTCGTCATGGTTGATATCCATGGTGGACTATTAGAAACCTTAGAGATTGATTGGCGAGGTTTTATTTACAAACAACGACTGGACTACCTTGGAGTAATGTTCCATTACTCTTTCTGTCGTCGGACGAGACATTTGAAAAAGGATTGCCAAAACTCTTTGGGTTATGTTTATGAGGAGCCGCTGGAAGAAGAAGCTCTTGGGTTCAATGCTTATCCGGTCGGGTTGGAGGATTCTACGCTGGACAACTATTTAGATTTGTGGGATTTGGAGTTCCCTCCACAATCCTCTTCTTCTTTTTTGAGTAAGTTGCGCCACCTTGTTCCTTCACTTTTTAGTTCTTTGTCGTCTTTGGAAAAGGAGCAACTCAACTATCATTTTAATGATCCTGCTAAGATTAGTGAGACTTCGGAGCATCTTGGCTCTCCTACTGGTTTGGAGGTTAATCTCTTGCCTTCTAAGGAACTGGGGGTTTCTGTTAGAATTGTTGATAGGGGAATGAACGTGAGCATTCTAACCCTTTTGCCTCGAGGAGGCCTTCGTCTTCTCATTGAGAAACTTTGGATTTACTCTTGATTCAGAGTGGGCCTTCTCATAGGCCTAGTTCTGACCCTCCCTCTAGCAGTATTGATGGGGATCCTACTCTACCACCAGGGTATGGGGAGCCTGAGTTAAGTGATGCTTTTTTGGAAAAGATTGTGTCTAACCTTGGTAACATTAGGGAGGCTTTTAATCCGGTACAGTTGCCAATTTTTTCAAATTTTGCTGAAGTGACTGGTGAGGCACATGGGCTCTCGGCATCTGACCGTTCTAACCCTGAGCTCTTAGAAGAAAAGTCATTTGCTTGGTCTCGGGGGTTAGGCTTGGAACTGTCTCCGATAAAGACTAGAAGCGCTCGGAAAAGAGCGGGTCCGTCTCCTTCCATTGCTTCTACTTCCAATTTTTCTACTAGAGAACCTTGGGGCGCTTAGAGGATCAAAAGCCCTAGCTAGGGTTAAACGATGATTTTGTTATCCCTCAATATTCGAGGGGTTGGAGGGCCCCTGAAATCAGCCTTGATGTGGAGGCTCCTCTCTACTGTTTCATCGCATATCATTTTTTTACAAGAGACTTTGACCACTAATGTGAAGGCAAGGGACTTTTTATTTTCTCTTAAACCGGACTGGTTAGCTTGTGTTGTTAGTGCGATTGGACAATTTGGTGGAATGTTGGTTTCATGGGATCCTCAGTTATTTTCCTTCTCATCAGTTCTTACTTGTGGAGGCATTATATTCACAGGTTGTAGCTTGGATGACAAGAGGAGACTTAATCTTCTGAATGTATTTGGTCCATGTTCGGATCGTAAAAGCTTCTGGAACTGTTGTGTGGACAAAGGTATTATGTCCATTCCGGATTTAGTTGTGGAAGGGGACTTAAACTTCTCTTTGGGTCCAAATGAGATCTGGGGACTTTCTGCAGTCAATGATCCATTTGCTTCTTTATTTAAGGATTTATTTGCAAATTCTTCTCTGGTGGATGTGGCTCCATCAAATCTAGTTCCGACGTGGCGCAATGGTAGGCTGGGGGATTCCAACATATCTAAGCGACTGGAAAAATTCTATGTGTCAGAAGGATTACTTGGTCCCTTATCGAGGTATGGATCATGGGTTGGTTCGAGTTATCTATCAGACCATGCTCCTGTATTCTTTCAGTTGGATATTGGGTTTCCAAAGACTGTTTACCCTTTCAAATTTAATCCGATTTGGTTGGAAGACCCATCCTTCTCTGTATTAACTTGGGATACTTGGCCAGACAATCACTTTGCTCTATTGGAAGAACCTCAACAAAGGCTAGTGGAGAAACTAGCTTTTCTTAAGACTAGAGTTAAGGTATGGGCACGCTAAAAGATGGTTATAAGCAAAGAACTTTTGATCAAAGTGGAGAGTGAACTGGAAGGACTTATGCACCATAAATTAAATAGCCCTTCTAGTAATGCAGTTGATCTACTTTATAAACAGCTGGAGGAAGTTCGTAATAAATTATTGTTGGAAGAAGAGGAAGGTTGGAGGCAGAAGAGTAGGGCAACCTGGATCAAGAGCAGGGATAGGAATACAATTTTTTTTCATAGTTATGCAAGTCACCAAAGAAATAAGAAGTTTATCTAGGAGGTTGCTGATGCGACTGGTCAATTGCTATCAGGACAGGGAGCTATAAAAACAGAAGCAACAAATTATTTTGGGACTTTTTTTAAGGAACAGATCTAGTCAGATATAAGGACCAAATTGGAGACAATTAAACTGTATCCGAGGATGGTACAGGATGAAGAGGTACAACTTCTGGAAAAGGCTGTGACCATCGAAGAACTCTTAAAGGTTCTAAAAGGGTTTACTAAAGACAAGAGCCCCGGGTCGGATGGATGGACAATTGAATTCTTCCTATATTTTTTTGATTTGGTGGGACCTGATCTCCTTGCTATGGTCGAATACACTAGAATCTGGGGAGAAGTATATAGGCCTATCAACGCTACTTTTCTTGCTCTCATTCCAAAGAAAAACTGGCCATAAAATTTCTCTGATTACCGACCTATAGCCTTGTGTAATCTATGTTACAAAATAATAACTAAGATCATAGCCAAGAGAGTTAGACCTATCCTGTCAAGATCTTTAGCAGAAGAACAATTGGGATTTCTTAAGGGTCATCAGATTCTGGATGCCATTGGCACGGCTCAAGAGTGCCTCCACAGTATTAAGACAAAGAAAATGTAGGCCATCATCTTGAAACTAGATCTTAAAAAAGCTTATGATTGCATAAATTGGGATTATTTAAGATTAGTTTTGCTTCAGTGTGGTTTTGGTCATGTAATGACTAGATGGATAATGGGTTGTGTATCCTTAGCTTCTTTGGCTATTCTAGTTAATGGTGAGGCATCCAAGTTTATAAAAAGTGAAACAGGCATTCGCCAGGGGTGCCCTCTTTCTCCTTTACTTTTTATCTTAGTGATGGAAGGGCTAAGTCTCTCTCTCAACAAGAGTCTTCGGGAAGGTAAGCTTTATTTTATAAAAGTCTCGCGACTGGTAAGAATCCTTCATCTATTATTTGTTGACGATGTGATCATAATGACTTCAGCTGCGAAGGATGAATGGCGGGAAATTCATAAGCTTTTAAAGTGTTTCTGTGAAGCTACTGGCCTGGAGATAAATAATAACAAATCTACTTTTCTTTATTACGGTGTCTAGCCAGAAGCAATTAAAGGATTGATAGACCTGTTTCTTTTTAACTCTGAAAGTTTATTGGAGGGTTTTAATTATCTGGGTTTTCCTTTAAAGGTTGATAGTTACAAGGAGACTGATTGGCAGTGGCTCATAAAGAATTATGAAAGGCGAATTCTACATTAGTGCAATCAAATTCTTACTATGGGGGGCATATTTGTTTTAATAAAGCTAGTCTTGGAATGCTAGCCAGTTTAATGGATGTCATTGGCTCACATCCCTATCTTTGTTTTAAGCTGGATTCGTAGGATGACCTTCTCTTTACTTTGGTCGAGATGAAATTCCTCTTCTTCTTACCACTTGTGTAATTGGGAGACTATTGCGAAACCAAAGAGTTATGGAGGGTGGGGTTTCCAGAACATCTTTTTCTTTTCTTGAGCTTTAATGGCCAAATCGCTCTGGCGAGGATTGATGCAACCTAGAATTTGGAACCATGTTTTAAAAGACAAATTTCTACCACATTTCTCTGTTATTACTTGGCTTCGTTATGATGTTCTGATTTCATGAGTTGGTTCGCAAACTTGGGAAAATTTGATTAATGCACTTCCCTTAATTGTGAGATGGTTGGCCTCGAAGCCGGAATGGGGTTGACATTTTGATCGGTAAAGATGCGATCCTGGGAGTGGGCAATGAAGCGTTCCTTTTAGAAGCTCTGATTCATCACCTTAATGAACATCGAGTTCATTTCCTTTTTCAAGCGAGGGGAGCCATTACCACCGGTGTATCAGTTGCAAATTGGTCTACCAGTTCAGACTTGGGAGTGACGGATAATTTGGCTACAGAATGGGATACTTATAGAAGCAACCTATCGGTTGCGGGTATCCTTCCAAATGATAACCATGATGAAATTCGTTGGACAGGCGGGGATGGTAGAGGTAATATCTCAACAAAGAATTTTTATAATGCATTGGTTGTGGAGCTGTGGCAAAAGAATGATGATATTGTGAAAAGAAGAATCTGGTCTTGGGGGTGCCCATTAAAATTAAAACTTTTTACATGGTTGTTGTTGGAAGATAAGATACTCACCTGGAACAACCTTCTCAAGCGAGGCTGGAATGGTCCTGGGTATTGTTATTTGTGTAAAGGTAATGAAGAAACAACCATCCACCTTTTTGCCTACTGTCCTTTTACGATTTCCATCTGGGGTAGTTTATGTACTCATTTTAAAGTTCAAAATGGTTGGACGGGGACTTCTATAAAGGACTGTTACGACTCTTGGTTCGCTAGGAATGAAAACTTACCTTCACTGCCAGCCTTTATCTGTTGGTTTGTATGGATTGAAAGAAATTTAGCTTTTTTTAATCAAAAACTCCTTCTGTGGAAAAAGTTATGTTTCTATCTATAAATGCTATAACAAGCCTTATATCAAAAAGCCTGAAATCTACAAAAAGAAGAAGTGGCTTTAGTATTCAGAAGGATAAAATTATGGGCTGGTTTGATGGGGCCTCTCAGAGGAATGGAGCTTTAAGTGGGGCTGGGGGAATTATCGTCATCAATGAGAAGATTTCATATAGATGGTCGTTGAATTGTGGAAAGAGTACAAATACAAGAGCCGAACTCTTGGGGGCGTGGGCTATACTCACCTTGGTTCACAGACTGGCGATTTCAGATATTCTCATCCTTGGAGACTCCAAAGTTATTATCGATTGGTTGAACAATGATGGTTCTTTTTAGGTTGGCTCTATTGAATGTTGGAAAGAAAGGGTGGTTGAACAAAAAAATCTTTTCAATATAGTCATCTTCAACCACGTCTATAGGGAAGATAATTAGGTGGAAGACTTCCTTTCAAAGAAGGCCCTTTTTGATCCTCTAGGAACTTTAATCTTCTATCAGATTAATGATGGACATGAAGGATACTCCACTCACTTGAAGCTCTTCTAGCCCGTCACTTTATCCGTTTTGTTTTTTTTTGTGGAAGACTGTCAGTGATCCAGAATTAGGGGGCTCGACATTATGGCTAGAATCATCCCTCTTTAAAGTTTTGTGACTTGCAGTTTTATTGAACTTTAGAGCTTTCTTGATTTTTTGATAAGACTGTAATGATCTTTTTATTGTTTCTATTTCAGTTGGATTTTTTGAAATGGCATGGCCATGAAATGTAAGGATCTTTCGACAATGTAAACTGATTATATTTTCTAATATAATGCGTAATTTTCATGTGGAAAAAAAAAGTGGTCTTCTTTGGGTGTGTTATGAGTAAAGTGAGATTCTCATTGTAAAATTTTGTGTAGCGTATTTTATATATTATAGATTATATATGTTGTAAAATCATTTTCATGGTATTGTTATTATTATTAATTATATAAATTGATTGGACGTGGCATTGTATTATATAATATATTTTTTATACATAATTATTATGTTGTAATATGGATTATTTTAGTTTCGGATGGGGTGTCACCGAGCACATTGCGCCTTTTTACTGGCGGGAGAACACCTGGCCTCACTCACCACCACGTCTTGCCACCGCACACCATACTCCTGCCCTCCAATGCTCGCATTTAACTCTATGCATTCAAGTCTTCGGCCAAAGCACCTCCATTATCGCCCTCGCATAGGCCTCGTTATGGCGATGGCGCTCCAGTACGCAGACGCAATTAAGATGATGGGTTGGCCTTCCAGCCATTCCCATCACAAGCTATGGAGGTATGGGTTATCCTTTGTGCTGGTCAATTCTGTAGCTCATCCTCACACTTTTGCCCTAGCTCCTTGCAGCTCCAACCTGGGCTTTATTCATCTCTGATTTGTGTCCATTCTCTTGCATTTCACTTCCATCCCCCCTCTCCTGTGTTTCTTCTCGATGCCACAACAAATAGGAAAATCAAAGAGAGGGTCGGCATGGTATATAGTGCGGGGGCGTGACTCTTGTGGGCGTGGAAGGCAAATTACACCAAACTCACCTCAGAATACAGGTCGTGCCTCTACCCCAGATCTCCCTCCTATGTCCTCCTCATGGGCATGCAGAGTGGAGTGGTTTGATAGCATGGGAAATTCACTCGGCTTGTGGTATTGTAAGATCTTCAACTGTGTGCAAAGGTCAAGTCCTACAACTGGGTGCGCAAGAAAGGGAGAGAAAGACAGAGAAGAAAGAAGATATTCTAGCTAAGAGCGCAGACAAGAACTGTAGGATTTATCTTAATAAATCATAAGCACAATTATGTGGACATATCCCTAGAGGGAGGGTGAACCACGTACATCTTATGTTGTGTGTGTGATTGATGCTTTGATCTCTATCACTATTTTATTGTTATTTGCATTGTTGTATTAGATAAGATCTATAACTGTGTAGGGTAGATCTAGCTTGGTGAGGGATATATGAATGTTGCCTTGTTGTTGTATTAGATCCACTTGATATTCCCCTAGTTCTAGACATCTCTGTCTTACAACCCCCCTCTTAGCTGCTTTGGGTGAGACTGCATCTGCTTCGCAGGTGTTGTTGAAAGGGCCAGTAGCTAGGGCTTGTTGGTGCACTCTTCGAGTGAACCCTGGGTCTGCCCCTGTGCCAACAAATGGTTTTGTTGCCGGGACATGAATCTTTTTGAGGGAATGTCAAGGTGGTTTCCATCGAAGACAGAGACTCAAAAGTGGATAGAGGATCAAGAGAAGGACTTCACTGAAGCCCATAACAAGAACCCTAATTTTAGTACAAAGGATTGGTTGGAGAAATATATCTTTACTGATATACACGAGATCTTCTTTGGAGGAATCCTTCATCGTTGCCCTTTTACCACACATCAGAGTTCCCCTAATGCAACAGAAGATTGCTTCATAGGCAGAAGCATTGGAGATCACTATGAAGCTTGAATCAACCCCTATGGGAGAATCCATCTCAGGTATGAGCCAGATCTTGAGCCAATTGACTAGTTTATCTCTACAGGTTGAGGATATAATGAAGGACAAGGGGAAGGACAAAATTGAAGATATCTAGTGTGTAAGATGTAGGTCAGAAGGCCATGATAAGGAACACTGTCCTTTATTCCATGAATATTTGGCCTCATGAGCACCGATCCCCTTGAAGCAAGTCAACTTGCCCTGGTGCGAAGTATGCAGAAATAAGCATCGCACAAGTGAGTGCTATTACATGCAAAAGTATTTTCAAACTCCCACAAATTTATATTGCACAATCTGTAAGTTCGTGGGGCACGAAGATAGGGACTGTAGGGCCTATGACCTTATACACGAAAGATCGAGGGACATATACAAGATCCAAGGCAAAGCATAACAAGAAGGAAACACCCTGCAGTATAACTCCCCAAGAAGAGGAAATTTCAATCCTCATGGTGGATACAGAGGAGGAGGACGAGGAGGAGGAACGGGCCGAGGCCAAGGAAATATCATCTATTGCAACTGCGCGCAACCAGAACACTTGGCAAGGGATTGTTAGAATCCTTGCAGGTCATGCAACTATTGCAACTCGTTTGAACATGTTATAGAAGATTTCTCTATGCTACTAGTTAAGCTGCAAGAAAGACGAGGACCTCAGTAGAATCCACAAGTGCAATTGATATATGCTGAGCCTCGCAGGGAAGACCCTAAAGTCATTGTTATCACTCGAGGAGATGCTGCTACAGGAGAGGATAGAATGACTCAAGAAAAGATTGCAGAAGACTCAGGTATCAGGAAGGCTGTAGAGAAGACCCGAACTTTCGATGCAAAGAAAGAAAGACAAATATTTGGGGAAGCAAGACAAGAGTTTAAATCATATCAAGGTTCCTCATAAAAAATACAGCCAAAAATAAAAGAATATGGAATGCCTTAGGCATTTGATCAATCTGCTTCGCCACAAGAGGGAAAAGAGGTAAGCAAGCTCATGGAATTTTTATGCACCTGTTTTAAGTTGATTCGGGATAAAGGTGCTGTACAAGAGCTACATAACTTAATCAGACAGTATGAACTAGGAAAGATAGACCCCTTACTGAATAGGGCAGTACATCAAATCGGAAAAAGGAGAAGGACAAATAAAGAATTACACTTGAACGCTCAAATAGGAGAGTATGATATAGACTATGTGGTCCTCGACTTAGGGTCAGAGGACAATGTCATGACGAAGCAAACTTGGGCACTGATGGGGAAACCGAAGTTGATCTACTCCCCTATCAAGCTTAGGATGGATAACCAACAAGCTGTCATCCCCTTTGGCAGATTGGAACATGTCCCTGTGGACATCAATGGAGTGAGAATGTTCACAGATTTTGAGGTAATTGAAATTGTTGATGACAGTTGCCCTTAACCTACACTATTAGGAATTGATTGGGCCTTTGATAACTCCACAGTGGTTGATCTGAAGAAAAGATGAATGAAATTTGAAAGAGATGGCCTTCGGATCATTGCACCCTTAGATCCAGACGAGGGTCCGCGATATACAAAGCCTATCAGAGAAGAAGACCATGCATACGAACTGGAAAACATATACAAATTGACAGCTAGACAATACGATTACATTAACCCTACAACCGATGGGAATCTGAGCTAGCGAAGTGACAATGCATGTTCATCAGATTCAGAAGAAGTGTTGGAGAACTGGCAGAACCTAATGTACGGAGTATCTACCAGAAGATGTGCCAGATTAACTAGAGAAGTTCGCTGGATCAACACAACAATAAGTAACTTACCCACATTTGATGGTCTGAACCCTTTAGAAGCCTTCCTATCAGATTTTGAAGCAAGCATACCAACACAACAGAGGTTGTTGGAAATGAATGAGGCCCAGAAAGCCACACCAGCAAGATGGTGGGGAACCCACAAAAGCAATATTATAGACTGGTTACAATGCCGAACTTTGCTGACAACGCGGTTCTCAGCACAAGTAGAAGGATGCGAAGCAAGGTACACAGTTCGAAGCTGCCCAAAAGACCATTTGTGGAGCTGCAAAGAGGCCTGGAGTGACATTCCCCGAGAATAATGGGTGCACAGATTCATTAACACGCTGGACACAACCCTATCAACTGGTACCTTCAAGCGAAGTTGCACATAATCACTACAGACTAGGAAGGTATGATTCAGAATTTTGTAACCACTTTTTTATTTGAAAGTGAATATCCTTCAGTAGAACAAGCATTACAGATTGTGAGACAAAAGGTATTCGAAGAGGCATCTAGCCTCCCTATGGAACAAGAAGAGGACGAATGGACTGCGCCTCTCCAAAAATTGTAGAGTTTCTACAACATCAATGCCAACGATGATGATCCCAGAAAGGTAAACATCACTGAAACAGAAGGCCAAAGAGATGTGGAAGGATTGGGAGTTGAGCTACCATTTATTGGTCAGCCAATCAAGATTAAAAAAGTCAATATTGGGACAGAGGAGACACCAAAGCTTTCCAATGTCGGAGATTACTGGGATGTTGCTACCATTGACAAGATTACAGAGTTGATGCACGAATATCAGGACTTGTTTCCAACCAAGTTCATTGATATGAAAGGTATCAAAGGTCCTATGGGAGAGATGAGGATACCTTTGAAACTAGGTGTGAATCCAGTCAAGCAAAGACCCTACGGATTGAACCCAAAATATAAGGAGAAAGTGAAAATTGAGCTCAACAAAATGCTGGAAGCAGGGATTATTGAACCTGTCGAAGAGTCTGAGTGGAATATCCCTATGGTGGTACAGGACAAGAAGACATGCAAGATCAGGATCTGCGTATATCTCAGGAAGTTGAATGATGCATGACCCTTTCCTTACACCATTCACTAATGAAGTATTAGACAATGTGGGAGGCCAGGAGGTATATTCCTTTACAGATGGATTTTCAGGATACCATCAGATCCAGATTGCCAAGGAGGATTGCCATAAGACCACTTTTGTCACAGAATGGGGATCCTACCAATATACAGTGATGCCATTTGGACTGAAGAATGCCCCAACCATCTTTTCCAGGGTGGTGGTCGAAGCATTCAAAGAATTTCTGCATAAATTTTTAGAAGCATACTTTGATGACTTGACTGTGTTTAGTTTGTTGAAGAATCACATTGAATGTCTGAGGTTAATGCTAGACAAATGTAGACAGTGCCAAATTGCTTTAAATCTAAAGAAGTGCATATTCTTCTCACCATTTGGAGTGCTATTAGGTCATATTGTATGCTAGCAAGGATTACTGGTAGATCCCTCTAAAATCGCCATCATAGTTGATTTGCTGCCTCCTACTTCAGTCAAACAACTACGCACTGCGGTAGGACATACTGGCTATTACAGGAAATTCATTAAAGGCTATGCTGAGATCAGAGCACCGATGGAGAAGCTGTTGAAGAAAGATTGTTAGTTTGGTTGGACAGATAAATGCCAATAGAGCTTCGACACACTGAAACAGAAGATGGTGATTGTGCCCATTCTGGTCTTTCTAGATTGGAGCAAGGTGTTTCATGTGCATGTCGATGCGTCTTCTATTGCCTTAGGAGCAGTATTGGCACAACCCGAAGAAGGGGATATCGACCATCTGTTAGCTTTTGCTAGCAGGAAGCTATCTACAGCTGAAGTTAATTACACCACTACCGAGAGAGAAGGATTAGCCATGGTGTACGCGCTGCAGAAATTCCTTCACTACTTGTTGGGAGGACACTTTAAAATGTTCACAGATCACTCTACACTGAAGTACCTAGTCAACAAGCTAGTGTTGGGGGGGGGCGAATATGCAGATGGCTTCTGTTGTTTCAAGAATATGATTTTGAGATCATAGTTAAACCAGGAAGAATGAACAAGGGCCCTGACCACTTGTCGAGGTTGGAACATGGTGAAGAACCCACCAGTTTGGAGGATACACTACCGGATGCACAACTGATCGCCATAAGAAAAATTGATGACCACTTCGCAGACAGTCCAGTTCGTGTCGACAGGAATGACACCTAGTCAGTATACAATTCCCCAGAAGAAATGGACCATCCGCTGTTCCTTTTCATACTTAGTGAATTTTATGCCTGCGGTTGCTGAGTTGGTGCAATTCAACTCTTCTGCTTTTTGTTCTGTCATCTACATGTACCACTCAAAATTTCCGTGATCTACAATTCCACTGCGAACTTCTTCATCCTTTTTCCCTTATTTTCTTCCCATGTATTATGGGACTATAAAATATGGACATGATATTTTATAGAGCATGTATGGATTCCGCATTCCATACGTAGCGACATTTTGGATCGCGGGTTCTCAGGCGGGCGGGCTCAAAATTGGGCCTCCATTGTTTCGTGCCCTACAAATAGCACCCCGAATTCCGCGATATACAAATTGACAAGTGGACATGCGGATTGGCGGACTCAACATTGCACTTCTATTATTCCCTGTCCTCCAAACAGTGTTCCTAGTTTCGCGATATAGAAATTGACACAGGGAATGCAGGGCTGGTGGGGTGGAGATTGCCATTGTTTACGGATGCTAGTCCATATGAAGTATCTAAGAGTATCTAAAAAATTATTTTGAATACTAAATTAGCTCTTAGTAGTGACAACTAGACACAGAGGTACGAAACAGTTGGGATTGGACAAATTTTGACTGGAAGATGTATATAACTGAACAAAAAGGAACATAATTCAATTGCACCAACTCGACAACTGTGGGCATAAAATTCACTAAGTATGAAAAGGAACATCGGGCAGTCCAATTCGCTATGCGAGGATATAGATGGAGATGAAATTGGCGCCAACTCGACAACCGTGGAAATAAAATTGGCCAAGTATGGAAAGCAACAGTGGTCGGTCAGATTCGTCGTGTGATTATATAGATGGAGATAAAGATATGTGAACCCGCCAATGTTGGGGTTGCACATTTTGTGAACTCGGCAATAGGAGGACCCAAAACAGGATGCAAAGGTGTCTGTAGAAGACGTGAGGCCTGAACGTTCTAATTGTATCGCTCTGAACATTTGAATGCATAATCCATAACACGGAAGAACGGATGATGTCGAAATCCGGTAGTCAATTTGTATATTGCGACATTTTGGATCGCGGGTTCTCGGGTGGGCAGGCTCAAAATTGGTCTTCCATTTTTCTGTCCTCTACAAATAGCACCTAGAATTCTACGATATACAAATTGACAAGCGGACTGGTGGACTCAACATTGCACTTCTATTGTTCAATGTCCTCTAAACAATGCTCCCAGTTTCACTATATGGAAATTGACACACAGAATGCAGGGCTGGCGGGGTGGAGATTGCCATTGTTTACTGAAGCTAATCCCTATGAAGTATCTAACAATGTCTAAAAAATTATTTTGAATACTAAATTAGCTCTTAGTAGTGACAACTAGACACAGAGGTACGAAACAATTGGGATTGCACAAATTTTGAGTGGAAGATGTATATAATGGAACAAAAAGGAACAGAGTTCAATTGCGCCAACCCGACAATCACGGGCATAAAATTCACTAAGTATGAAGAGGAACAACGTGCGGTCCAATTCACCATGCAAGGATATAGATGGAGATGAAATTGGCGCCAACCCGACAACCGTGGACATAAATTGGCCAAGTATGGAAAGCAACAACGGTTGGTTAGATTCATCGTGTGATTATATAGATGGAGATAAAGATATGTCAACCCGCCAATGCTGGGGTTTCACATTTCGTGAATCTGGCAACAGGAGGATCCAAAACAGGTTGCGAAGGTGTCTACAGAAGACCCAAGGCCCCGACCTTCTAATTGTATCGCTCCAAACATTTGAATGCATAATCTGTATCACGGAAGGGAATACGATGTCAGAATCTGGTAGTCAATTTGTATATTGTGGACCGTGCAATCCCAACTGTTTCGTACCTCTATGTCCAGTTGTCACTACTAAGAGCTAATTTAGTAATCAAAATAATTTTTTAGATACTATTAGATACTTCATAGGGATTGACATCCGTAAACAATAGCAATCTCCACCCCGCCAGCCCTGCATTTCGTGTGTCAATTTCTATATCGCGAAACTGGGAGCGTTGTTTGGAGGACACAGAACAATAGAAGTGCAATGTTGAGTCCCAAAAATGTCGCAAGGTATGGAATGTGGAATCCGTACATGCTCTATAAAATATCATGTCCATATTTTATAGTCCCATAATACACGGGAAGAAAATAAGGGAAAAAGGACGGAGAAGTTCGCAGTGGAATTGTAGATCACGAAAATTTTGAGTGGTAGATGTAGATGATGGAACAAGAAGCAACAGAGTTGAATTGCACCAACTCGGCAAGCACGGGCATAAAATTCACTAAGTATGAAAAGGAACAATGGGCGGTCCAATTCACCATTCAAGGATATAGATGGAGATGAAGATATGTCAACATGCCAACGTTGGAACCCGTGATCATAGAAACATGACTAAGTATATAACTAGAAATCAATAA
The DNA here is from genome assembly GCA_009831015.1 of Picea engelmannii. NCBI lineage: Eukaryota > Viridiplantae > Streptophyta > Pinopsida > Pinales > Pinaceae > Picea > Picea engelmannii. Next base: position 16,589 of record WSFP011435236.1, read on the forward strand.
CACACGGGAAGAAGACAAGGGAAAAGTGTCTCACCGAAGAACATCTAGTCTTTGATTAATAATGCAAATGCTTTCGAACCCCTGCTGAGTTCTCACTAGTTAAGGCATAAATTGCAGATCACAGAAGTAGCTTTCATGACACTGTGTCCACTTGTCACTAGTAGGAGCATTGTTCATGTATATCAGGAAGGATGCAAAGTTGTTGGGGATGGAAAGAAACAACATATACTTTGAATGAAGTTAATGTATACGAGGAACCCGCGGTGGAATTACAGATCATGGATGTTTTGAGTGCAAGATGTATATACCAGAACGATAAGCAATTGAGTTCGCAAGCCTCGGCCCCGCAACGCCGACCATAAAATTAGCTATGGAGAGGAACAACGGTCGGTCCAATCCATTGTGTGAGGATATAGATGGAGATGAAGACATGTCAGCCTGCCAAATATGGAACCGGATACCATAGAAAGGGCACTAAGTATATATCTAGAAAGAAATAATGAGAGGGAAGAAGAAAAGGCCAGTTCGTATGCGTCGATTTGGCAACCGCGGCCATAAAATTGCCTAGGTATGGAAAGGTACAGTAGTCGGTCAGATTCCTCATGTGAAGATACAGATGGAGATGAAGATATGTCAGCACGCGAACCTTGCAACTGTCGATCATAGAAATACGACTAAGTATAAAACTAGAAAGCCATAATGGACGGGAAAAGCAAAAGAGGAAAAGAGATAAGTATCTGATAGTCGAAAAAACTTTTTTTTTTATTCGTTTATTAATCGCAAAGTTTTCGAACCCCTACTAGGTTCTCACTAGTAAAAGAATTAAGTGCAGATCATTGAAATTCTTTGGCTGCAAGATGTATATGACAAAACAGGGGACATAGGTGCTGGGTACCGCGAACTCGGGGCTTGGTTCCCAGATAACTGGCTAAGTATTGGCCAAGACAAAGGTTTGATATCTATTTCAATAGTATTCATACTAGCATCTATGGAGAAAGTTTTCATATTTATCTGAATAGTATTCATACTAATATATATTAATGGATTGTTTCTGTTTCAAATGCAAATGATCTCCCAATTTGCAAGATTCTCTTTGGTTTGCAAATTTCGTTGAAAGCACGAAAATTTTGACTGCAAGATGTACATAGCGCAACAAGAAACATGAATTTGCATTGTGGTCTCAGCGAGATAAACTCCTTATCATCTATTCATCTTGTATTGTTTGCAATGACATGAGCAAACACCAACTCTCCATAAACATCAATTCTAAATTAAATTAAATGCAATCAATATTTGGTGTGACTTAAGTAATTAAAGCATAAATTGCAGACTACATAAGTTCTTTGGCTGCAAGATGTATATGACAGAACATGGAACATAATTGTTTAATACCACAAACCCAAACATAATTGCCTAAGTTTTTTGTATTTATTCCAATAGTACTGATATTAGTATATATGCACAGATATTATCAAATAGAAGAAGCTGCAATATATCCAACATACTGAACAACAACATTGCGTCAACAGTTGAGCCGCTTATGGAAAATTATTCTTAAATGTAAAATGTAAAGAAAGAATAGACCAGTCTTTATTTAGATTGAAGTAGTGGGCAGTAGAAAGTAAAGCTTCTTGTTCATGTTTAACGACACAGGGGAAGAAGGTACAAAATACAATTAAAACAAATACTAGAAATTGGAAAATACTAAAATATGTACATTGAGGAAGCTTCTTGACAGTTTTCTTGACGTTCAAACTCTTTATTCGTAAAAAACGAGTTAATATCAATTTTTGGTTTGTACTTAATCGGTGCTGCCAACTACATCTATCCCAGTCTTTTGAATACCTTGTCTCTTCCAGATATGGCATGCTTGCAATGGCCTGCTTATTCAACATTCCATTCTTTGTCAAGTATTAATTTCCCTCTGCCGTTGAAAATTTGGGGTTTAAGGTGCTTTCCTTCCAATGTTCCCGACCCTTGACATCCGAGACAACTTAGAAATGCGATCCAGGCCGATTTCAAAGTGGATGAAGTCGTTTTATGTCACAATAGCTATGGCAGGGGAAAAAAATTCAAGTGCGCAGTTACTGGTATTCTCCCTGTATTCGATCATTTGTTTGGTTGAAAATCCTGCCTGAGGATTTGTATGTTGAACTTCTTTGCTTTATTACAGTAAATTGGAAGAAACGTTCAACCCAGATGCAAAATGAAAATCTGTTGAGGTACATAACTTCTTCGGGTAGCAGAGGTGTGGCAAGTGCACCAAATGCTGCAGAACGCACCAGCACAGGTCTGGCAAGTGTATCAAATGTTGCAAATGGCATCATAATATATCTTTCCTGATAGCGGTGGAGGTGACGCCAAATATGTGGAGTCTGCAGCTACATCCAGAGGAAACTGAACAAACTTTGACAAAGAGCATGGCTTTCTGTCAAGTCGGTTACCGGACCCACATGTAGCTCATCAAACTTTGAAATAGAAACTTTTGCAGTGATAATATGTCGTTTTATCCATCCATACAGTTTCTGTTACCCGCCTCTGGTTACATTCGCAAATGGAGCAATATTTCGTGTCATTTACGAACATGACAACCCATTTTGCAAGCCAATGTAAATGCGTCGCCCCCGAGGAAAACAAATTCTTCTGGGATCTATACAATTCGATACACTTGTCAAATCTGTGTTGTTGGAAGAAGCTATATACTCAAACGAAGAACTATTTTGCACGCGAACTCAAAATCCATTACAATTCCTAGCAAGAGAACAAAGAAGTTCAACAAACAAATCTCCAGGCAGCCTTTTCAACCAACCAAAGCATTGAACATAGGGAGAACACCAACCAGAACATACTTGTTCTTTTCTTTTTATTCTCTCTGAGTTTCTCTTGTATAATAGAGTTTTTTTTTTACTCAAAGCTCACGTCACATAAAACCAGTCTCTCTTCTTTCATCTATGCCTCAATCACATCTCTAAATTGTCTTACATGTCCATGACCAGGAACATTAGAACGAAGGCACCCTAAAGCGCAACTCTTTGATGATAGAGAGAAATGGTAATAAGTATTTAAAAGCAACGCTGGATGATCTTCCGTAGATTTTGTGTTGATTCGTTTTTGATCCAGGGGATCAAATTTTGCTCAAAAATTCAAAGTGTTCGAAATTGCTTCAAATCAAATGAGAGCATAGGCTTCGTCGTTACAAACCCAACACAACTTGTTTGGGTTCAAACGGACATCGGGAGCGAGAGATATCGTGTTCTGTTCAAAATGACAAATAGGTAAAAAAAGGGGTGCTGACTGTACAGTTCGTACGGACACTGACGTGGCAGGCCGTATGACACGTGGCAGGCAGTTATTTGGACAGTTGGCATGTGACATGGCATGTTTGCAGCGAACGGGATGACGACACGTGGCCCAGTCAATGGCCACCACGTGTCATATATCTATTGGTTTTAAAATTATGTCGTTGGCCGGAGTCGACCCCGTGACCTCCGGGCAGGGGGGAGAGACTTGGCAAGAGTCGCCAACCGGTGCGCCACTGGTTGTTCCTTGTAATATATATGGAAAAATATATTTAAATGTTTGCATATGTGTATAGTTTGGGGCGCGACCGGGTTGGGGCTTAGCCCCAGCCCTTGGTCGCACATTGTATTACATATGACCCAATGCTATATCATTCGGGCACGCGCGCAGTTGTGTTTTGTTCCAACGGTTATACAAATGACCCGCCATTTGTCCTTTGACCATTGGCTTGTGGAATAGGAGCCTATGTTTATACTAGCACGTGATCACATGGGTCATACAACCTTGCCCTTGACGGTTAGGGGCTAGGTGCGCCCGTAACTGTCCTACAGTTTGCACGGTTCGCGCAGTTGCGTCCGGTGCTAAGTTTTTACGCTTAAATATGCGTGTGGGCTAGGTTGAGCCAACAAGGGTGCGTTTTGTAGATGCAGAGACAACAAGTTTGAAGGGGGGACTTCCAGGAAGCCTATCTTCTTCAATTTTTGGCCAAACGAGGTGCCGAAAAAGCCCAGCTAAGGGGTTTTTGGACGTTCTGAAGCCAGTGGAGCAGTCTATTTGGAATTTTGAGCATTGTAAAGCACATTTTGAGCACTTTGATCAAATAATACAAATGATCCATTGGAAGCTGGACCAGGAGATGTAGCCCAAGAGAGGGGTGAACTCCTTTATCATTTGCTGTGTTATGTGTTTTCTGTTCACTGTTTTTGCTGCTGTTTATATGCATCTTGAATGATTAAATCCTATTAAAGTTGTGTTGCAAAGTTGATCCATTTTCATTTTAACACATAAAATTTAACTTGCAAATATTTTCAAGAATACAAGTCTTCTTCATTTTTAGATCAGTTTTAATGACTGATGTTTTCAATATTTTCTCTTATTAATGCCAATCTTTTTGAATATGTACGTTGAATAGTCACTAGCAACACGTATTAAAATTCCTATATCCGAGCAGATTCTCAAATTTGACATCTAAGATATGCACAATATTAAAGAAGGACATGACGTCAAGGCCTCTGTGGGTGACACGTTCGTGAAACATGCTGAAGCTTTTAAGAAAACTAAAACT
>ML867416.1:8895-21173 GCA_009831015.1 Picea engelmannii
GATCTAGGAGCACCTAGGAGTAATTTTAGGAGCGACTTTAGGTGGGTGAGGGAAATGAGTCTTTTAATTAATTCTAAAAAAAATAATTTTGGAAAAACATGGGGGGATGAGTGACACATGTACGACAGATATTTTTTAGAGTTTTCATTAAAACTCAATTAAAATGTGTTTAGGAAAGTAGGTGGGTCTGAAATTTCTATAAAGGAAAGGGAAGATGAGGAATAAGGGATGAACGGTTAGCGTAACGTTACGCTGTCGGATTGTGTCTTGACTGTTTTCTTGTGAGGAGTTGGGAATTTCTCAGCTGTATTGGAGTGGTAGCTCAGCCTAGGAGGCGAGCTGAGAAGCTAGTCTTATCTCTGGATCTTGTGTGGCCCCTTTGCGGCTCGGGGGGCTAAGGGGGAAGCAGAGTACCCCTAGCGATTGGCTGGGAGGTACCGGTGAGGTCTCTATGGTCGGCGAGCGGAAGCGGCATGAAGCGCGGGACGTCATCGAGGCGGGAGTTAAGGCAACGGTATGACTTGTAATTTAGTAGACTAGAATGCATTGCGATTTGCCTCTGTTAATAAAGTTATTTACCTCCGTTATTAGCGAGATGATGAAAATGGTTATGACTGTATTTTACTGAATAAAATTGTCTGAATCAGTTCTGGAATAAGTTCTGTGTTGCGCTGACCAACATATTTTTCCCATATATGTTGTGCTGCCAATCTATTGTTCCCGTATATGTTTGCGCTGCCATAGGTTTTTCCCTGGAGAAATTCCTTGTATCACTGGTGGAATTTGGGTTCCTCCTGAGTATATATTCACAACTTCAAATCCATCATTTTAAATAGGATTGTTTTTTTGTGCACGAGATTGGTTTTTATTTCTCAATGTATATGGTTTTATTTCTCTATGGGCACGCTCAAATTCTGTGGCCTTTTTATTCTCTGTGGACAAATTCAATTTCTGTGGATTTTTAATTTTCCGAGGGCCGAATTCATTCTTTGTGGGCACTATAAAATTCTAGGGCGTTTCTATTGTTGGGGCATTTTGTGTATCACCGTGTGGCTAGGGCGTTCGTTTTTCTTTTCTTCCCTCCCTCACCTTTGTCTGACAGCGAAAGTAATGAGGATTCTTGCCACATGTGAATCCCGGATATTTATGTTGGTTCCTCATTTTCTAATTAACTCACGGAATTCGATAGATCGTTACTTCATTGATTAAGAGGGACCAGTCTCTGTGCATGTTTTCTTGATGTTTTGGTTAAATGATTTGAGAATTCGTTTCTGGTGTTTTTATTTTCGTAAGATCATTGTCCATTGTTCTGGCAGTGTGTTGGCAATTCGTTCTGGTATTTTATTTCCGTAATATAATTGTCAACTCGTGCTGGCAAACTAGTGTTGGCAAGACGCCCCTAGCATTTCCTTTTTTGTGAGATTAATTCTGAGATTTTGTTTTGAAATTTTGTGATGGTAATTTCGTTCTGGCACTTCCGTTGTAAGTTGGTTTCTGAATTGGTTCTAGTACAATTGATTTGTGCATGTTTGCTGACAGTGGGTTCCTAAACAGGAAATACATTCTCGTCTGGTCTCTTATTTTATTCTATTTTCCAGTGAACAGGTTCTCCTTTGATCCAGCGTAACAATTCACTCCTTTGAATCTGTGCACTATGTTTTGGTCTTTTAAATTTGTCAGTGTTATGTAGAGTAATACCATTGAGCACTGCCAGGTGAACGTTCGGGTATTAGACTGTTCCCTCAATTTAGATGCAAACTGTTTCCATAATCACTTTCTGATGTCATTAAAGCCATTAATCACATTAAAAATGGTTGGCCATCCCTTAAAACCAACGAAATATCTTTTTCCCCAACCTTCCCTTCATCCTTACTGGAGTTGAGTATGCGTTTCTTCTAGATTTGTTTTTCGTTGCATTTATGACAGTCATAACCCTAAAATCTAGTTTCAACGCCAAGGCTATGTCAGCGCATTCTGCTATAGCAATAGGTATTGGTACGGTTACCATATTATGCAGTAATGGCACTGTGGATGTATGTTAGTATTACACTTAAAATGTAAATGTAGGGTTGATTCATATCCATGTAACGGTTTGGTTACCTTATGGCAGTGTTAGTGCATTTTAAATGTGATGATTTATGTTATGGAAATTTTCTTGAGGGGTAACAGTATACTAAATAATTATGACTAAATGCGTTAGATTGTGATGTTGGACATGTGGCTCTTAATTGTCAAGGTTTCTTAGATCCCTATATTTTAGCAACATAATTGAAATGGAATTCATCCCCTTATTGTTAGTTATGGTACGTGAGTAGCACTATATTTAAGTTGCATTATTTGAATTGGAATTTCTTTTTAAGCCAAGTAATGGTATTAGAATAGCATCATGCAGTAGGCCAATTAGTGTCGCACCTTCCATCATATAGTTGAAGGAGGATTAGCATAATCTCTCCCGGTTAAAAATTTAAATTTATATAGTAGATATTGAAACATCTAAATGTATGGAAGGCGAACTTGCTGCCAGGTTTTCGAAGTATAAAAGGCAAAGTGATTAACATGAACGGTAAATGTTATGGTAAATTTCATGGTATAGGTAATATATAAGATGTTATGATTAAATTACTGCATAGATATTAATTGTAGCGTAATGTGGTATTAGTTATGGTGAAACTATTAAAGATATGTCGAGTTGTCAATATATAACGCACAGTCATTGAATGAAGTACAATCTGTTGTCTAGAGTTAGTATTTGGGATCTACGATTATTGGAACCTACCAGAGAATTTGGTCTGTAATTTAATTGCCCTTTGTGTCATAGATAGTGTCTGGTCTCTACTTTGGTGAGGCGTTGTCGGAGTCCTTCTGACTTGCGCCTTCCACAGAGGACGTGGTGGTCCCAGGATTTGGTTATACTAATCGATGAGCGTTTAGTTTCATGGTCTGCTTGAGTCGTGCGGGATGTAGACACCTCCATGTTCCTCAGAACAGTCGTCAGCCCTAACACCTTAAATGGTTAAAATCGATGGAACCTGGGCTTGAGCGTTGATTATGTGTCTTGGAGGTCCTAAACTTGCAGGGTAGGACGGGCGGGTGGTCAGTTTTACTTTTGTCGCTAAATGTTTGCGTTGTGCACCTTATGCCTATGGTCGTATATTGGTTGCAGTTACTCGTCATGTGCCTTCAGTATTCTTGTGATGAACATCGTGGTTGTGTCTTGTTGGTTGTCAAGTGGCGACGTAGAGTCAAGTTGTCTGTTTCCTCTTTACACGCGCGCACACACCCTAAACAAAAAAAAAAATTGCACCTATTAAAGAGTTGTTGTCATAACAATGAGGTTCGTTACATATGGTATCAGAGCCGGTTCGACCCGCGACTTGGGATTCGCTACGGATTTCGTTGACATGATTATATTTGATTATTCTATTGTTGATTGAGTTGATTGTGTGTGCAGGTAATCATGGTTAGAGGATGCCGCGGAGGCAGACGACGAGGTGCTGGGGGAGGAGGTGTGATGCCTCCAACGGCATCCACGCCTGAGGGGTCTAACCCCCAGGGAGGTGACCAGGTTCTCGGACAGGAAAAGATCGCAGTTGTCGATGTCGTGGGGATGATGAGATATTTTCAGCGCATGTCCGAGGTGTTGATCAGCCGATTGGACAGAGATGAGGCCAGGGCGCCGACACCTGCTGAGGTTCCGCCACGCACACCAGCCGTTACAGGTAGAATTCACCGTGAAATCGAGAAGGTAAAATTTCTCAAGTTCTTTGGTGCCCTGGACGGCGCAGCCGCCGAGGCATAGTTGGAGAATATGGCGATGTGCTTTGCACTTCGCGATTATACCTCCAACATGAAGGTCTGCATGGCGGTCTTTCAACTGAAGGGGAGCGCTCTTCTATGGTGGAAGACGCTCCTACCACAGTTGAACATGGTCGTCGAAGACGTGTCATGGGAACTGTTCGAAGAACGGTTCCAAGAGAGGTATCTTTCAGAGGTATTCATTGAGCATCAGCTCAATGAGTTCAACGCTTTACGACAGGGAGGTCATACGGTGCCCGAGTACGAGGCACGTTTTATGGAGTTGCTCCGGTATGCTCCACACCTGAACACTGAGAAGCTCAAGGTAAACCGGTTCGTGTTTGGCCTTAACAACAGCCTGCGTGAAAAGGTTAGGATCTTGATGCCTCAAACCTTGCACGACGTTGTCCAAAAGGCCCTCATAGCAGAGGAGGAGCTTGTCAACGGGGGTCAGACCAGGACTCCAGTGAGACCAGCAGGGAAGGGTTCATCTGGTACACCGCAGCATCAGACACCAGCGATACATACGTCGAGATATCATGGATTCCAAAGGGGATCCACTTTCGCTACACCCCGACGACCGCCGCCTCAGCAGCGGATACCTTATCGAGGACCACAGCACCAGCAGTCGCGTCGCCTGCAGCACCAGCAGTTTAGGCCTGTTCAGTAGAACAGACCTGGTTTCCAGGCCGGTGGGCCATCCTCTTCTACTTCGGGCACCAGGACTACTGGGCCAAAGAAGGGGTGTTGGATGTGTGGGGAGCCACACTACCAGTGTGACTGTCCGGTGGAGAGGGACAGAGTGTCCGGATCAGCCGAACTCGCTACCGTGGGATACATGGGCCAAGCCTATTGGATTCATGTAGTAGTGAATAACCGCCAGGCAGAGCACCAGTCGACGGTTCTCGAGACGACAGGTACTGTCGCTAACCAGACCCTTAGTATTTTGATAGACCCAGGAGCTACTGAGAGTTTCATTTCTGGTGCAGCGCTAAAAAGGATTAAGGTAAAGGCAATTGAACAGGATGATTTCAGCTTCGTGGAGATGGCTTCAGGAGCCAAACAAAAGGTTGGAGGAAAGGTTACGGGCTGTGCCCTTAACCTGGGAGAGTTTGTCACTAGGGTCAACTTGTACGTCACGATCTTAGGATCTTATGACGTCATGATCGGTATGGATTGGTTGGAATCGCATGAGGCGATACTCAACTGTAAGATGAAACGGTTGAGCTTGGTCGATGATGAAGGAAAGAGGTGTGATAGTAGGACGGAACCAGGGAGTATCCCTGACGTTCGTCTCTTCCTTACAGTTACGGAATAGTATGTGCAAGGGGTGCAAGCTTTATGCAATCCTTGTGCTAAATGAAAAGGGAGTAGCAGAAGGTCTAGAACACCTTCCGGTGGTGAAGGAGTTTGCGGACGTGTTTCGAGACGAGTTACCTGGGATGCCACCGGAAAGAGAATTGAAGTTTACCATAGACCTGAAACCGGGGACTGAACCGATAGCGAGAACGCCTTATCGGATGTCGACCCTGGAGTTGCAAGAGCTGAAAATGCAACTGAAGGAGTTGTTAGACCTGGGACTGATACGCCCTAGTGTGTCACCGTGGGGTGCACCAGTTATTTTCATTCGAAAGAAGGACGGATCATGGAGGCTTTGCATTGACTACCGTCAATTGAACAAGGCTATGATCAAGAATCAGTATCCCTTACCAAGAATTGATGATCTGTTCGATCAAATGAAGGGTGCGACGGTGTTCTCCAAGATCGATTTGCGATCAGGGTATCACCAGTTATGGATCAAGGAGGATGACTTCCCTAAGACCGCCTTTAAGACAAGATTTGGACATTACGAGTTTATTGTTTTACCGTTTGGACTGACAAACGCCCCAGGGGTATTTATGAGTTTGATGAATGGGGTGTTCTGCGAGTACTTGGACAAGTTCGTTTAAGTATTCATTGATGATATTTTGATCTACTCTCGGATGACGGAGGAGCATGACGAGAACTCGCACTTGGTACTACAGTGTTTGTGAGAGCACAAATTGTATGGGAAGTTGTCCAAATGCTCTTTTTACCAATCGAGTGATTGCTTACATTTCGAGAAAACTGAGAAGACATGAGGAGAACTACGCGACGCATGATTTGGAGTTATTAGCTATCGTATATGCCTTAAAGGTATGGAGACACTACCTCGTTGGACGAAAATTTGAATTAAGGACTCATCATTGTGGACTACAACACATTTTTACGCAAAGCGACCTGAACGCGTGACAACGGCGTTGGTCGGAATTGCTTAGCAAGTACGACTTCGAGATTACTTACATAAAGGGGACAGTGAACCGAGTAGCTGATGCTCTGAGTCGGAGACCACGCATCTTTTCGATGTTGCCTCTTCAGAAGAATCTACGTGAGAATATTCTCACTTTACAGCGTGATGATGACTGGTACAAAGAAGTTGAGGATTTTATCAGACAAAACACGATGATGGTACCACGATATGAGGGATTTTCTTTTGATAGCGATAGGTTATTGAGGTATAGAGGTCGGATTTACGTACCGCCAAACAACGAGTTGAGGATGTTGATCCTGAGCGAGGCTCATAGAGAAGTTTACATGGCTCACCCACGAGTCACGAAGATGAGGGAAGACCTTAAACCCTTATTCTTATGGAAGGGAATGAAGGCCGACATAGTCAACTTTGTGGCTAGATGTCTCGAGTGTCAGCAGGTAAAGGATGAACATAGACACCCAGCGGGATTACTTCAACCACATGCCATTCCGGAATCGAAATGGGAATTTATATCGATGGATTTTATTGTTGGATTGCCACTGACAGCAAGGAGACACGAATCGATTTTTGTAGTAGTAGACACTTTGACGAAGAGTGCTCACTTTATTCCTGTGCGTACGACATATCAGGCACCTTACATAGCGAGAGTTTTCATCAGTGAGATTGTGAGGTTGCATGGCGTGCCTAAGAGGATTATATCCGATCGAGGATCGGTGTTTACTGGACGATTTTGGACGAGTTTCCAAGAGGCCTTTGGAACTCAACTTAACTTTAGTACTGTGTATCACCCAGAGACTGACGGACAGACAGAACAAACAAACCAAACCTTGGAAGACATGTTTCTCAGGTACGTGATGGACCAACAAAAGCGTTGGGAGGAATTCTTGCCTCTAGTAGAGTTTGCTTACAACAACAGTTACCAGAGCACCATTAAGATGGCGCCTTTTGAGTTTCTTTATGGGCGACCATGTCGAACACCCTTGAGTTGGGATCGGCTTGAGGATAGGGTCCTGGAGGGACCAGAAGCGATCCAAGAAATGGAAGAGAAAATGCAAACCATAAGACAAAGAATAAAAGAAGTGCAGGATCGATAGAAGAGTTATGTCGATGCGCACCGAGTCGACCATAGTTACAAGGTCGACGATCGAGTCTTCTTGCAGGTTAAGCCGCATAAGAGTTCGATCAAGTTTGGAAAGGGACCTAAACTCTCTCCTAGGTTCGTGGGACCTTTTGAGATTGTGGAGAGAAAGGGGCCTGTGGCCTATCGACTAGCCTTGCCTGATTCTTTGAGGCCTATGCACGATGTTTTTCATGTATCTATTTTGAGACATTATATTAGTGATCCTACGCACATGATTGACATGAGTTCCTTGCAGGTATCGGACGAGGGAGCACTCACGGCTGAGCCGGTCCGCATATTAGATCATCGCGTTCGACAGTTACGACGTCGAACGGTAGATCAGGTCAAGGTCCAGTGGGACATTTATAGTCCACACTCGGCGACCTGAGAGGACGCATATGATATGTGCCAACAGTTTCCATTTTTGTTTATTAGATAGACTTATGATACTGTGGTACTCATGATATTGTGGTACATTTATTTCGGCATTTTTACTAAGAAACTTTGGGATGAAGTTTATACCAAAAGGGGGTATATGTAACATCCCGCTCTGGCGCACTTAGAAAACTTATTCTTTGAGGACACTTGCTCGCAAGTGATTTGGATTTTTATGATGATAAAACATTTATCCCTGATGATGATGCGTTATGATAGATGACATGATGTTTTACTTCTTTGATATAAATAGGTGCTATTGACTCAGATTTATTGAGTGTGCAGGTTTTTTGACCTGGAGGATGCAGAGGCATCGACGAAACCCTTGGACTCCGGATTGAGTCAGGGAGTGTGCTACTTGAGTTGATTTATTTACCATGATATTTATTGATTTGATGATATGTTGTTGACACGATATGACATGATGGTTGATGATGCAGGCTGATGATAGCTTGTCGACAAGACTCACATATGGAGTAAAGGGGCCACACACGATTTCCAGAGAGGTTGAGGGAGAGGTGTGGACAGCAGCCCTGCCACAGCCTACTAGCACTCCCGTCGTGGCTCAAACTGTAGGTTAACGATTGCCTAGTTTGAGAGGATCCACGATGCCGTGAGGGCAGACTGTGACAGTCGCTCACGATGATTCTAAGGGGAACGCAATAAGGCGGGGGCCTTATTCCTTAGATCCCTTAGTCTCCCACAAGTTCACCTGGCGGAATGTTGACTCCAGGGGTTATAGATGTCTACCAATCAGTCAAGTCGGCGAGTGGCACCCTTGGAGCACGTGGTGCATCCTGAAGGGAACGTCGCGCAAAAGAAACACGAGTTGGCGAGTGGCACCCTTGGAGCACGTGGTGCATCCTGAAGGGCACGTCGCGCAACAGAAGCAAACGAGGCGAGTGGCACCCTTGGAGCACGTAGTGCGTCCTGAAGGGCACGTCGCATTGATGATGATGATGAGACACCCTAGATGACCCTAAGACCTTAACGCCTTAAGAAATTCTCAAAACGACTCCCCAAATGAATTTTCGCCCAGTTCAAATCTAAACCGAAATTTAAAACATCTCTAAGATAAAAATTGTTTAGCCTTAAGAAAGGACCCTACAAAAAAAAATAAACATAAGGATGCTAACCAAAACCCTACTAAGTTTTAGTTAAAGTCTTCTTAAATTAAGGGGGGGTAAAGTAATGAGGGAGATAAATTAATTGAAACCCATGGTTTTTAAATTATAAAGAAGAAATAAAATTATTAAAGTGTGGGAGTATAAAAGTTAGGATTTTAGAAATATAATGAAAAGATTAATAAGCGCATTTATCTTTTTGGGTTTTGGAGAAAAAAAAGAAAGGAACAAATAATAGAATAAGGAAACTTGTAATAAATGAAACTTAATAAAGGAAAGTAGGGGACATAGGGTAAAAAGCAAAAAGGAATCAGCAATTAAGAACTTTCTATAATGAACTAAAATAGCAGCTTATTTTAGGGAAAGTTATTAAAAGCGTGTAAGGGGATCTAGGAGCACCTAGGAGTAATTTTAGGAGTGACTTTAGGTGGGTGAGGGAAATGAGTCTTTTAATTAATTCTAAAGAAAATAATTTTGGAAAAACATGGGGGGATGAGTGACACATGTACGACAGAGATTTTTGAGAGTTGTCATTAAAACATAATAAAAATGTGTTTAGGAAAGTAGGTGGGTCTGAAATTTCTATAAAGGAAAGGGAAGATGAGGAAGAAGGGATGAACGGTTAGCATAACGTTACGCTGCTAGATTGTGGCTTGACTATTTTCTTGTGAGGAGTTGGGAATTTCTCAGTTGTATTGGAGTGGTAGCTCAGCCTAGGAGGCGAGCTGAGAAGCTAGTCTTATCTCTGGATCTTGTGTGGCCCCTTTGTGGCTCGGAGGGCTAAGGGGGAAGCATAGTACCCCTAGCGATTGGCTGGGAGGTACCGGTGAGGTCTCTACAGTCGGCGAGTGCGAGTGGCACGGAGCGCGGGACGTCATCGAGGCGGGAGTTAAGGCAATGGTATGACTTGTAATTTAGTAGACTAGAATGCATTGTGATTTGCCTCTGTTAATAAAGTTATTTACCTTCGTTATTAGCAAGATGATGAAAATGGTTATGACTGTATTTTACTAAATAAAATTGTCTGAATCAGTTCTGGAATAAGTTATGTGTTGCGCTGACCAACATGTTTTTCCCATATATGTTGCGTTGCCAATCTATTGTTCCCGTATATGTTTGCGCTGCCATAGGTTTTTCCCTGGAAAAATTCCTTGTATCACTGGTGGCGGTTGGGTTCCTCCTGAGTATATATTCACAACTTCAAATCCATCATTTTAAATTGGATTGTTTTTCTGTGCACGAGCTTGGTTTTTATTTCTCAATGTCTGTGGTTTTATTTCTCTGTGGGCACGCTCAAATTTTGTGGCCTTTTTATTCTCTGTGGGAAAATTCAATTTCTGCGTCTTTTTAATTTTTCGAGAGCCGAATTCATTCTCTATGGGCGCTATAAAATTCTGGGGCGTTTCTATTGTTGGGGCGTTCTATGTATCACCATGTGGCCAGGGCGTTTGTTTTTCTTTTCTTCCCTCCCTCACCTTTGTTTGACAGCGAAAGTAATGAGGATTCTTGCCACCTGTGAATCCTGGATATTTATGTTGGTTCCTCATTTTCTAATTAACGCACGAAATTCGATAGATCGTTACTTCATTGATTAAGAGGGACCAGTCTCTGTGCATGTTTTCTTGATGTTTTGGTTAAATGATTTGAGAATTCGTTTCTGGTGTTTTTATTTTCGTAAGATCATTGTCCATTGTTCTAGAAGTGTGTTGGCAATTCATTCTAGTCTTTTATTTCCGTAAGATAATTGTCAACTCGTGCTGGCAAACTAGTGTTGGCAAGACGTCCCTGACATTTCCTTTTTTGTGAGATTAATTCTGAGATTTCGTTTTGAAATTTCGTGTTGGTAATTTTGTTCTGGCACTTCCGTTGTAAGTTGGTTTCTGAATTGGTTCTAGTACAGTTGATTCATGCCTGTTTGCTGATAGTGGGTTCCTAAACAGGAAAGACATTATTGTCTAGTCTCTTATTTTATTCTATTTTCCAGTGAACGGGTTCTCCTTTGATCCAGCGTAACAATTCACTCCTCTGAATCCGTGCACTGCGTTTTGGTCTTTTAAATTTGTCAGTGTTATGTAGAGTAATACCATTGAGCACTGCCAGGTGAACGTTCGTGTATTAGACTGTTCCCTCAATTTAGACGCAAATTGTTTCCATAATCACTTGCTGATGTCATTAAATCCATTAATTGCATTAAAACTGGCTGGCCATCCCTTAAAACCAGCGAAATCTCTTTTTCCCCAACCTGCCCTTCATCCTTACTGGAGTTGAGTATGCGTTTCTTCTAGATTTGTTTTTTGTTGCATTTATGACAGTCATAACCCTAAAATCTAGTTTCAGCGCCAAGGCTATGTCAGCGCATTCTGCTATAGCAATAGGTATTGGTACGGTTACCATATTATGCAGTAATGGCACTGTGGATGTATGTTAGTATTACACTTAAAATGTAAACATAGGGTTGATTCATATCCATGTAACGGTTTGGTTACCTAATGGCAATGTTAGTGCATTTTAAATGTGATGATTTATGTTATGGAAATTTTCTGGAGGGGTAACAGTATACTAACTAGATTTTTGTGAAGTAATGGTAGTTAGTGACCTAAATAATTATGACTAAATGTGTTAGATTGTGATGTTGGACATGTGGCTCTTAATTGTCAAGGTTCCTTAGATCACTATATTTTAGCAACATAATTGAAATGGAATTCATCCCCTTATTGTTAGTTATGGTACGTGAGTAGCACTATATTTAAGTTGCATTATTTGAATTGGAATTTATTTTTAAGCCAAGTAATGGTATTAGAATAGCATCATGCAGTAGACCAATTAGTGCCGCACCTTCCATCATATAGTTGAAGGAGGATTAGCATAATCTCTCCCGGTTAAAAATTTAAATTTATATAGTAGATATTGAAACATCTAAATGTATGGAAGGCGAAATTGCTACCAGGTTTTCGAAGTATAAAAGGCGAAGTGATTAACATGAACAGTAAATGCTATGGTAAATTTCATGGTATAGGTAATATATAAGATGTTATGATTAAATTACTGCAGAGATATTAATTGTAGCGTAATGTGGTATTAGTTATGGTGAAACTATTAAAGATATGTCGAGTTGTCAATATATAACGCACAGTCATTGAATGAAGTACAATTTGTTGTCTAGAGTTAGTATTTGGGATCCACGATTATTGGAACCTACCGGAGAAGTCAGTCTGTAATTTAATTGCCCTTTGTGTCATAGATAGTGTCCGGTCTCAACTTTGGTGAGGTGTTGTTGGAGTCCTTCTGACTTGCGCCTTCCACAGAGGATGTGGTGGTCCCGGGATTTGGTTATACTAATCGATGAGCATTTAGTTTCATGGTCTGCTTGAGTCGGGCGGGATGTAGACACCTCCATGTTCCTCAGAATAGTCGCCAGCCCTGAGACCTTAAATGGTTAAAATCGATGGGAACCTGGGCTTGAGCGTTGATTATGTGTCTTGGAGGTCCTAACCTTGCAGGGTAGGACGGGCGG
>ML867417.1:0-21173 GCA_009831015.1 Picea engelmannii
AATTAAAAATGAGCAACATGTTTAGCATAATAATAATGAACTGTAGCATAATAATTATGATAATAAAAGGTATCTACCTCAAAAATGATGTTGTTCTGAAGCTTTGTCCCAACTATAGCTTTGTCTAAATTGATTAACCTCCCAGCCAGCTAGGAACAACCTATCCAGCTCCCTAGCCCCAATATTACTTATCGTTTTCTGCCCCCGAGGCCAAAATTCCTAGCAACACATGCCCTTGTGAGAGTCCTCAAACAAGCTGCATGAAAAACTAGTAAAACTGATGTAGTCCCCCAAACCATTCCTCCCTTCTCCTCCCCTTCTCCAACTTTTCTCACCCTCTCCTAATATGAAAATATTCCTCCCAAAAAGATCTCCCTCCCAAGTGATCTGCCTTGCCTTATCTTCCTTCCCCCTCATTATCCACCACATTCCCTTCATTAAAAATCAACCACCTTATCCCCCCATTAAGCCTCAAACACTTTATCCCACCCCCAATAAATGGGTCCATCTACCAATACAATTATATTATAAAATAAGTCTTAAAAAAAATCAAAATTAATAATTTATTAAACTAAGATTTATTAAACTAATATTTATTAAACTAATATTTAATCATGATAATTAAATAATTAATTAGGGTTGTTACATACATGCACCCTTCAAGAAATTTCATCCCGAAGTTAAATTAATTTATAATACAAGGGAAATGACACAAAGTTCGCATATTCATATCCAATAAACAACATTATCAGTAAGTATGCAAAAGAAAACTCATACATACTAGTGTACATGTGTAAGAAATTCATGTGTAGCTAGCACATACAAGTGTCGCACATGTACTAATGACAATAAATTTCACACCTATAGTAATTCTTGTATACATCCAATCCAATCAACAAGACTATTCATCTTATAAAAGATAATAAACCAACTAAATGTTTGTGATATCCTTTAATTACAATAATCTAGCTCAACAAAGTTTATTTAGACAATTGTAGTTCAACTAAGTAATTATGAATATACATATATACATATTTTATTTTCAAAAGGAAAAACAATAAATTCCACCAAAAGGCAAATCTCCAAGCACTCTCAACTATTTCTATTCATCCTTCCTCCCTAACCTACTTCCATCTTCCATTCCTATCCTTCCTTTTCTTGACTATCTTGGACCGTCAACTATATTGACCTAACTCCAAATAGAACCCATAAGTGGAAGTGTCACTATCTTTACTAAGCTTCCCCAACAGGCAACCGACAGTCATCATCACACATCTAGGGGAGCGTGAGCTAATGTCCTCTTCCCATGACTCTAGGTTTCAGAGGATACATGGTGCGAAATGCCTCCAGCCATTCTAATAGGACTAGGGTCCACACCCAACAATTGAATATGCAGTGGCACTGTGTTTCTTCAACTTCCTTGATGCATACACTATCACTCCTCCATATTGCATTAGTACAACACCCAACCTTTGTTTTGAGGCATCCATGTATATTGTGAAGTGCTTTTCCATATCCGACACTCATAGAATTGGTGCTCTAGTTAGTAACCTCTTAATCTCGATGAATGCATTATCACATTCTTCTGTCCATTCATACTTGACCCCCTTTCATTGCAAAGTGGTGATGGGTTTCACTATTTTATAGAACCCTTCAACAAATGTTTGATAATAACCTGCCAGCCCCATGAAGCTTCTTACCTCATGAGCATTTTTTGGCACTGGGCATTCCATAATGGCCTTTACCTTTTCTGGGTCCACAGATATTCCTTCACCGAAAATGATATGACCTAAATAGTGAATTTCTTTCTCGAAGAAGGAGCACTTTGACAACATCCCATACAATTTTTTCTCTCTAAGGCAGGACAACACCACTCACAAGTGTTCCTCATGTTCTCTTTCAGTCTTGGAATAGATGAGTATACCATCAAGAAAGACTTGTACAAAGCAGTCTAAGTACTTCTGGAATACACCATTCATGAGGCTCATGAATACTGTTGGCGCATTAGTCAATATGAAAGGTAATACAATGAACTCATAATGCCCAAACCAAGTTCGAAAGGTAGTTTTAGGAATATCACCTTCCTTAATCCTTATCTGGTGATACCCTGATCGCAAATCAATTTTTGAGAATACCGCTGCTCCTTTCATCTGATCAAAGAGATCATCTATCTGTGGTATTGGGTACCTATTTTTCACTGTAGCATGATTCAAGTCCCTGTAATCTATGCATAGTCGTAAGGAACCATCCTTATTCTTCACAAAAATTACTGGTGCACCCCAAGGTGAGACATTGGGCCTTATTAACCCTAAGTCGAGTAGTTCTTTCAACTCCATCTGCAACTCACAAAGTTCTGGCGCGGTGATCCTATATGGAGTATTGGAAATTAATTTTGCACCAGGTTTTAGCTCAATAGTAAAATAAATCTCCCTCTCAGAAGTTAACCTTGGAAACTCATTCGAAAAAACATCTTTAAACTCGAACAATACTGGTAATGATCCATGGAAGGTCCTTTCTTTTCATTCACTACTTCCACTACATATAGTCGACACCCTTGCCTCATGCAATGCTTAAACTTCATAGTTGAGATAAATCATAGAGACATTTTTTTATGTACATCGTGGATCTCTAGTGGCCTTCCTTCATTGTCAACACAAATAACCCTTTTTGCGAAATAATTTACCATAGCTCGATGGGATTCTAACCAATCCATCCCAATGATTAAGTCATACATTCTGAGATCAGTGATGTGTACCTTCAATATGGTAGTACACACTCCCATATCTATAAGAAAATCATCAACGCTAGGTCCTACCACTTGTCATTCCTATGAATCCATCTCGACTTGTTTAATGTCATCGTGCTCGTAGGGTGACAACCCACTCTTTTCTAAAGTAGATGGTGAAATGAAACTATCTGTAGCACCATAATAAAATAAAATTTTAACATTGATATGATTTAGCATACCTGATGAATCCACCATCGTGCATTGATGTTCTTCCTAAAAATTATTAACCGTTGCGTAAATCTGGTGGCTACCATTGGATCTTCCCATCGATGCATTTCTTTCTCTATGCATAGATCCTTCTTGCAAATATGTGAAGTCACGCTGGTAATGGGGTCCTACACACCCCCAACATGTAACACAAGATGGAACCTACACATTTCTCTATCACGGTCTCTAAAATGAGTTCCTTCCCCTAGAACCCCTGCCCCTACTAGTTTCTCCCTCATAAGGTTGTGGACCTCCCTACGTCGTTGGTGATGAATGGGATGCTACTCTCACTTCCATTGAAATACTTGTGGAAACTGTCCTTGGCACAACTCTGTTACCATAAGGAGGTGTCCTAGAGCTCCCTCCCCGGGAGAATGTCCTAGGGGCCTTCCCCACAAATCCAGGATGATGTGGAAAGGTTGATCTCATACCTCCATTTAAGCTCATGTGTTCTTCAGCATAACGTTCATTTTCAAATACTTACGTTACTGAAGACGGTTTCCACATTCGTACCATGGCCCTTGTAACATCCAGCTTTGGTGCACTGAGAAAACTTATTCGTTGAGGACACTTGCTCGCAAGTGATCCAAACTATTATGATATTAAAACATTTGTCCTTCATTATGATGCGTTATGGTAGATGACATGATGTTTTACTGCATTGACATAGACAGGTTATTGAGTGTTATTGAGTGTGAAGGGTTTTGGACCTTGAGGGTGCAGAGGCATCAATGGAACCCCTTGGCCTCTGGATCGAGTCAGGGAGTGTGCTATTGGGGTTTGATGGTTTTACTATGATTTTAGTACGTTTGATTAGATGATATGGTGTGGACATATTATGACATTATTGTTGATGATGAAGGTTGACGATAGCTTGCCGACCAGACTCACATATGGAGTAAAGGGGCCACACACACGACTACCAGAGAGGTTGAGGGAGAGGTGTGGACAACAACTCTGCCACAACCTACTAGCACTCCTGTCGTGGACCAAACTGTAGGTTAACGATTACCTAGTTTGAGAGGACCCACAATGCCATGAGGGAAGACTGCAACAGTCGCTCACGATGATTCTAAGGGGCACACAATAAGGTGGGGTCCTTATTCCTTAGAAGCCCTTAATCTCCCACAAGTTCACCTGGTGGAGTGTTGACTCCAGAGGTTATTGATGTCTATCAATCAGTCAAGAGGCAAGTGGCACCCTTGGAGAATGTGGTGCATCCTGAAGTGCACATCGCGCAAAAGAAATTCAAGAGGCGAGTGGCACCCATGGAGCATGTGGTTCGTCTTGAAGGGCACGCCGTGAAAAAGAAACACTAGAGGCGAGTGGCACCCTTCGAGCAAGTAGTGCATCCTGAAGGGAACGTCGCGTTGATGATGTTAAAGGAACAAACATAGATGGCCTAAGACCAATATCTCATTAAGAAATTAAAAAAAAACAACTTCCCTAATTAAAATGTCGCCTAGTTCAGAATCTAAGTCCTAAGTCTAAAACTTTGCTAGGGGTAAATTTTTGTCTACCCTTAAGAAAAATACCTTATAAAAATAAAACAATAAATTTTAAACTAAAAACCACTTAAGTTATAGTTTTGGACTTCATAAATTTTTGGGCAAAATGAAGAGAGTAAGAACTTAATTAAAATCTGTGGATATCAAAGGTAAAGAAGAAATAAATTAACTTGTGAAAGTGTAAAAATATATTAAATTAATAATAAAAGGAAAAGAGTAAATAGCGCAACTGCCACTTTGGCTCTAATAAAAAGGGGAAAGAAGAGAATAATAAAAATTAGGAAACTAAGGAATGGAGGAAACATAATAAGGGAAAGAGGGGAACTTTTGGTAAAAAGTGAGGTCAACATAGTAAAGAATATGCAATTAAGAACCTTCTAATTTGAACTAAATTAGCAACTTCATTTTAGGGAAATTATTTAAACCTGTGAGGGAATCTGGGAACACCTAGTAGTAATTTTAGGAGCAACTCTAGGTGGGTGAGGGAAATAAGACAATTTAATAAATTAAAGAAAATAGTTAATGGAGAAACGTGGGGGATGGATGACACTTGTGCGAAGGAGCATATTTAGAAGATTTTATTAAAACTTAATTTAAATGTGATTTAGGGAAAGATGAAAGTTCTAAAAACTCTATAAAAGAAATATAAGAGAAGGAAGAGGGGGATCGGCTGTTAGCGTAATGTTACGCTGCCAAATTTGTGACTTGACTGATTACTTGTGGGGAGTTGGGATTTCCCAGCTCGGATAGGAGTGGTAGCTCGACCTTGCGAGGCGAGTTGGGAGCAAGACATACCATCTAGATAGTGTGTGGCCCATTTGCGGCTTGGGGGGCTAAGGGGGAAGAAGAGTACCCCTAGCGTTGGCTGGGAGATACTAGTGAGGTCTCAGCGGTCAGTGAGGAGGAGTGACACGGAGCACAAGTGCGAGATAGCATCTTCAGGTTATTCGTCATCAGTCATAGGTATGCAAGTGCATTTGTTTGTTTAAGAATAAAAGGAAAATTGTTTAAAGTTGTATATGAATCCTTATGATGATGATTGATGTGTTGAATTTTGGATTGTCCCATTTCCATGTTGTTGTTTTCTGCACCTAGACTGTTATAACCCTGCAATCCTTTCGATGAGTTATCCTTGGCTCTGGCATTCTCTTACTTTTGGCTGCAATTTCTTATTGGTGTTCTTTAGGCATTTATAAATTACGGTGGGTGTTTATATCTGACTGTGGGCGTTTTGTTTTAATGTGGGCACTTATATATAACTGCGGGCGTTTATAGCTAATTGTGGGTGTTTTTATATATGGCTATGGGTGTTTTGTAATAATGGGGGAATTTATATATTACTGTGGGAATTTTGTATTGTTGTAGGCGTTTATAAATTATGGTAGGGGTTTTTATATATGGCTATGGGCGTTTTGTAATAATGGAGGCATTTATATATTATTGTGGGCATTTTGTATTGCTGTAGGCATTTATAAATTATGGTGGGCATTTTTATAAATAACTGTGGGCATTTTGTTTTAATGTGGGCATTTATATATGACTGTGGGCGTTTATATGTGATTGGGGGTGTTTTTAAATATGGCAATGAGAGTAGTAGAATTTTCATTTTGTAAAATTAGTTCTGAGAATTCATTCTGGCTATGAGTGTATTGGCATTCCATTTTTGTAAAATTTAGTTCTCAGAATTTGTTCTAGCAATGAGTGTATTGGCATTCCAGTTTTGTAAAATTTAGTTTTGAGAATTTGTTCTGGCAATGAGTGTATTAGCATTCTGTTTTTGTAAAATTTAGTTTTGAGAATTCGTTCTGGCAATGAGTGTATTGGCATTTTCATTTTGTAAATTTGTTCTGAGAATTCGTTCTGGCAATGAGTGTATTGACATTTCCGTTTGTAAAATTTAGTTCTGAGAATGTGTTTTGGAAATGAGTGTATTGACATTTCTATTTTTGTAAAATTAGTTCAGAGAATTAGTTCTGCAATGGGTGTCGTGTATTTTCATTTTGTATTGTTTTGTAAATTCGTCTTTGGCAACCTTCGTCCCTAGCAAATGAAGTTCTCCCTCCTTAAACTGTCATTGATTTCTGGATTGTCTCATAACATATGCACAATGATTTATCTAATTTATGGATTGTCTTTTAATTATAGGCACAACGTTTCATCCTTATTTTATGGATTGTTTCTAATTGTATGCATTGGTCTACCCGCAAGGATTTTAAATAAATTTTATTTGACAACAATCCCATTCTTATGGTGACACTGTTTTCTTTTGATTATGCATTAACAACGTTTCAACTCCTTCATATAGGGTAAATTCCCAGCTTTATAGTTTGGTTTACGGTGACAATTATCCTTTGTTAATCTTGTTGCTTCCTTTTACCTTTATCCCTTTTGGATATTTACAGGTGTAGTAAAACTTTTATCCCTTTCCTCAACCCTCAATTATTTATTAATACCAAAGATAGGCCGATAAGATATCCACTATCTCATATGTTTTCAACCTTTTTCTCTATAAATTTTATTTGGATAGATCTTAATATCGTTATTCCACCATTATCTTTTGTTTTAACTTTTAATTTATTGTAGCATGTTATATTGGGCATCAAAAATGCACATGATCTATCAAGTGTAGAGTTTCATTATTATTGGATGAAGGGTATGAATATTGTCGAACCCTTTTAGATATGTTTGCATGATTATGAGATGGTTTAAGATTTAAAAAATGATTATTATAATTAGATTGATGAAGTGTTTCCTTTATTAATAGTAATAATAATAACAATTATTAATATCATTGTTACTATTATCCTTACCAGTGGGATGAGGAATTTGTGTGTAAAGGTTGTTAAGATATACATGATTTAATTCCTCTAACATTGTTGTATATATTCCACATGATTATTGGTTAGTGATTTAAATTAGAATTTTTATAACAACAATAACATTTTAAGGTAAATTGATTTAGATGGAACTATGATGACTCTTGAAAAATTAAAATTCACAAAGTAAATTGTTTCAAGGTGGATTTAGATTGTACCTTATGATATTATGCACTTTAGACATGCATTGCAGGGCTCGTAGTGGAGGTTGGAATAAGATGTGTTAATTTCCTTACTAGCTTTATTAATTATCATTGTCTTGTAATGTGATTTTTATTCTTGCAAAGTTATTGTAACTTAAAATGAAATGGTGTTGTCATTTTATGGCAATGATATTGTAGTTTTATTGTTATGGATAACACATAAGATGTAAGGTGATTGTTATTTTTGCAAAGTTAATGTGATATAAATGTAATGTGTTTATTATTTCATGGCAGCGTTACTGTTATTTTTATTGTTATTGATAAACATATATGGTGGAATGTCCTTGAATTAAGTACAATAAATTATTTTGAGTTAGTAAATGAGGGTTGTTGTTCATTTAAATAATGTTGTACTTGGCTAGTAAACGTTCTGTGTGCTTGGTCTGCTTGTGTCAGGCGGGATGTAGATGCCTCCATGTTCCTTAGAATAGTCGCCAGCCCTGAGACCTTAAATGGTTAAAATAGATGGGAACTTGGGCTTGATCATTACTTATGTGTCTTGGAGGTCCTAACCATTGCAAGGTAGGACGGGCGGGTAGTCAGTCTTTCTTATTGTCAATTGATCATCATTAAATGCATGTAATTACTTGTTGTGCGTCTTATGTCATCTTGTTGTGTTAATTGTGGTTTGTGTCTTGTTCATCGCTGGGTGGCAATGCAGAGTCGAATGTGTTTGTTTCCCCTGTACACACGCGCAAACACTTTTAAAATAAAAAAATAAAAATTGCACTTGTTATATGAGGTTTTTCATCGTAACGAGGAGGACACTACATATGGTATTAGAGCGGGTTCGACCTACGACTTGGGATCGCTACGGCTTTCACTGACATGATTTGATTATACTGTTGCTAATCGAGTTGATTATGTGCGTGTAGGTAATCATGGTTAGAGGGCACTGTGGAGGCAGACGAAGGGGTGCTAGGGGAGGAGGCGCGATGCCCCCAGTAACATCCATGCCAAAGGGGTCTAATCCCCAGGGAGATGAGCAGGTTCTCAGAAAAGAGTAGATAGAAGTTGGCGATGTAGTTCGGATGATGAGATCCTTTCAGCACATGTCCGATGCACTGATCATCCATTTGGACAGAGATGAGGATAGGGCGTCGGCACCTGCTGAGGTTCCGCTGTGCGCACCGGCCATTACTAGCAGCATTCGCCGTGAACTCAAGAAGGTCAAATTTCCTGAGTTCTTTAGTGCCCCGGACGATGCAGCCGCCGAGGCATGGTTGGAGAACATGGTGATGTGCTTCACACTTCACGATTATACCTCCAACATGAAATTCTGCATGGCGGTCTTTCAACTGAAGGGGAGAGCTCTTCTATGGTGGAAGACACTGCTACTACAGCTAAACATGGCCGTTGAAGACATGTCATGGAAACTATTCGAGGAACAGTTCCGAGAGATGTACCTTTCATAGGAATTCATTGAGAGTCAACTCAATGAGTTCAACGCCTTACGACAGGGAGGTCGTACAGTGCCCAAGTACTAGGCATGTTTTATGGAGCTGCTCCGGTATGCTCCGCATCTTAACATGGAGAAACTTAAGGTCAATAGGTTCATGTTTGGCCTTAACAGTAACATGTGTGCAAAGGTTAGGATTTTGATGCATTAAACCTTGCACGATGCCATCCAGAAGGTCGTCATAACAAAGGGGGAGCTTATTAGTGGGGTTAGACTAGGACTCCAGCGAGACCAGCACGATAGGTTTCATCTGAAACACAGTCGCACCAGACACCAGTGAGACATACGTCAGGATATCGTGGCTTTCGGAGGGGATCCACTTTCACCACACCCTGACGACCACCACCTCAGTAGCAGACGCCTTATTAGGGACCACAGCATCAGCAACAACATCGCCAACAGTAGAAGTAGTTTAGGCTTGTTTAGTAGAACAGACCAGGGTTCCAGGCTGGTGGGTCGTCATCTTCTACTTTGGGTACTAGGACTACTGGGCCGAAGAAGGGGTGTTGGACATGTGGGGAGCCACACTACCAGTGCGATTGTCCTATCGAGACGACCAGAGAGTCTGGATAAGCCAGACCCACTATAGTGGGAGATATGGGAAAGGCCCATCAAATTCATGCAGCGGTGAATAACTGCTAGGCATAGCATCAGTCGACTGTGCTCGAGACAATAGGTATTGTCACTGACCAGACCCTTAGTATTTTGATAGATCCCGATTCTACCGAGAGTTTCATTTCTGGTGCAGCGCTAAAAAGGATTAAGGCAAAGGTAGTCGAACGGAATGAGTTTATCTTCATGGAGATGGCCTTGGGAGACAAACAGAAGGTTGGAGGAAAGGTTACAGGATGTGCCCTTAACCTGGGAGAGCTTGTCATGAGGGCCAACTTGTACGTCATGATCTTAGGATCTTATGATGTCGTAATTGGTATGGATTGGTTGGAATCGCATGAGGTGATACTCAACTGTAAGGCGAAATGCTTGATCTTGGTTGATGATGAGGAACAAAGACGTGTGATTGTAGGACGGAACCAAGGAGTTTCCCTGAGTTCATATCTTCCTTATAACTATGGAAGAGTATGCGCAAGGGGTGCAAGATCTATGTGATCCTTGCGTTAAACAAGAAGGGAGTAGCAGAAGGTCTAGAACACCTTTCGGTGGTGAGAGAGTTTGCGGATGTATTTTCAGAGGAGTTACCTGGGATGCCACTGAAGAGAGAGTTGGATTTTACCATAGACCTAAAACTGGGGACTGAATTGATAGCAAGAACGCCTTATCGGATGTCCACCCCGAAGTTACAAGAGTTGAAAATGCAACTGAAGGAGTTGTTGGACCTAGGACTGATACGTCCTAGTGTGTCACCGTGGGGTGCACCTGTTATTTTCATTCAGAAGAAGGATGGATCGTGGAGGCTTTGCATTGAATATCATCAACTGAACAAGGCTACGATCAAGAATCATTATCCCTTGCTGAGAATTGATGATCTATTCGATCAAATGAAGGGTGTGACGGTGTTCTCCAAGATCGATTTGCGATCAGGGTATCACCAGTTACAGATCAAGGAGGATGACATCCCTAAGGCTGCCTTAAAGAAGAGGTTTGGACACTACGAGTTTATTGTTTTACCATTTGGACTGACAAACACCCCAGGGGTATTTATGAGTTTGATGAATGGGGTGTTCTGCAAGTACTTGGACAAGTTCATCCAAGTATTCATTGACAATATTTTAATCTACTCTCGGATGATAGAGGAGCATAACAAGAACTTGCACTTTGTATTACAGTGTCTGTGAGAACACAAATTGTATGGGAAGTTGTCCATATGCTCTTTTTATCAATCGAGGATTCACTACTTAGGGCATGTCATCTCCGGAGAAGGTATCACCGTGGATCCAACCAAGGTCAAGGCTATTATCGAATGGTCTGCACCAAAAAATGTCACAGAAGTGCGTAGATTTATGGGTTTAGCAGGATACTATTGACGATTTGTCGAGGGATTTTCGAAGATAGAAAATCCAATCAAGGAATTGCAAAAGAAAAACATGACGTTTGTTTGGACCGAGAAATGCGAGGAAGAATTTCGGAGGCTTAAGGAGTTGTTGACGACAACACCGATACTAAAGGTCTCTGTCATGGACATAGAATTTTTGGTATGCACAGATGCATCCAAGGAAGGTTTAGGTGGAGTCTTGATGCAAGATGGACGATTGATTGCTTACATTTTGAGGAAACTGAGAAGGCATGAGGACAACTACACGATGCATGATTTGGAGTTATTATCCATCGTATATGCCTTGAAGTTTTGGAGACACTACCTTGTTGTATGAAAATTTGAATTAAATACTGACCATTGTGGACTACAACACATTTTTATGCAAAGCGACCTGAACACATGACAACGACGTTGGTTAGAATTGCTTACCGAGTACGACTTTAAGATTTCTTACATAAAAGGAACAATGAACCGAGTGGTGGATGCTTTGAGTCGGAGACCACGCATATTTTCGGTGTTACCTCTTCATACGAATCTACGTGAGAAGATTCTCACTTTACAGTGTGATGATGACCAGAACAAAGAGGTCGAGGGTTTTATCGAAAAAACACCATGATGGTACCACGATATGAGGGATTTTAATTTGATAGCAATGGGTTATTGAGGTTTAGAGGTTGGATTTACGTACCGCCAAACTACAATTTGAGGATGTTGATCCTGAGCGAGGCTCATAGAGCAGTTTACATGGCTCACCCGGGAGTCATGAAGATGAGGTCATACCTTAAACCCTTATTCTTATGGAAGGGAATGAAGGCTGACATAGTCAATTATGTGGCCAAATGTCTGGAGTGCCAGCAGGTAAAGGATGAACATAGACACCCAGTAGGATTACTTCAACCACATGCCATTCCGGAATTGAAATGGGAGGTTATTTCAATGGATTTTATTGTTGGATTTCCACTGACGACCAAGAGACATGACTTGATTTTTGTAGTAGTATACACTCTGATGAAGAGTGATCACTTTATTCCTATGCATACAATGTATTAGGCACCTGACATAGCTATATTTTTCATCAATGAGATTGTGAGGCTACATGGCATCCCTAAGATGATTATATCCGATCGAGGATCGGTGTTTACTGGACGATTTTGGATGAGTTTCCAAGAGGCCTTGGAAACCCAACTTAAATTTTTTACTGTGTATCATCCAGAGACTGATAGACAAAATGAATGAACAAACCAAACCTTGGACGACATGTTGTGCATGTACATGATGGACCAACTAGTAGAGTTCGCTTACAACAACAATTATCGAAGAACTATTAAGATGGCACCTTTTGAGTTTCCTTACGGGTGACCGTGTCGGACGCCCTTGGTTTGGGATCGATTTGAGGATAGCGTCCTAGTGGGACCAGAAGCGATCCAAGAAATGGAAAAGCAAATGAATACCATAAGACAAAGGATTAAAGAAACGTAGGATCGACAAAAGATTTATGTCAATGTGCAGCGAGTCGACCGTAGTTATGAGGTCGGCAATCGAGTCTTCTTGCGGGTTAAACCGCATAAGAGTTTGATCAAGTTTGGAAAGGGAGATAAACTCTCTCCTAGGTTCATGGGACCTTTTGAGATTGTGGAGAGAAAGGGGCCTGCGGCCTATCGACTAGATTTGCCTAATTCCTTGAGGCATATGCACGATGTTTTTCATGTATCTTTTTTGAGACATTATATTAGTGATCCTACACATGTGATTGACATGAGTTCCTTGCAGGTATCGGATGAGGGAGCGTTCATGGCTGAGCCAGTCTACATCTTAGATCACCACATTCGACAGTTATGATGTTGAATGGTAGATTAGGTCAAGGTCTAGTGGGAAAATTATAGTCTGCACTCGGTGACCTGGGAGGACGCATATGATATGCGCCAGCAGTTTCCATTTTTGTTTGATAGATAGACTTATGATACTATGATACACTTGTTTCAGCACTTATACTATGAAACTTCAGGACAAAGTTTAGACCAAGAGGGGGTGTATGTAAAATCGTGCTCTATCACACTGAGAAAACTTATTCTCGGAGGATGCTTTCTCACAAGTGATCTAGACTATTATGATATTAAAAAAATTGTCCTTGATTATGATACGTTATGGTAGATGACATGATGTTTTACTGCATTGACATAGACAGGTGCTATTGACTCAGTTTTACTGAGTGTGATGGGTTTTGGACCTTGAGGATGCAGAGGCATCGATGGAACCCCTTGGACTCTGGATCGAGTCAGGGAGTATGCTATTGGGGTTTGATAGTTTTACTATGATTTTAGTACATTTGATTAGATGATATGATGTGGACATGTTATCACATGATTTTTGATGATGCAGGATGACGATAACTTACCGACCAGACTCACATATGGAGTAAAGGGGCCACACACACAACAACCATAAAGGTTGAGGGAGAGGTGTGGACAGTAGCCCTGCCACAGCCTACTAGCACTCCCATCGTGGCTCGAAATGTAGGTTAACGATTACCCAATTTGAGAGGACCCACTATGGTGTGAGGGTAGACTGCGACAGTTGCTCACGATGATTCTAAGGGGTGCGCAATAAGGCGGGGGCCTTATTCCTTAGAAGCTCTTAGTCTCC
Source organism: Picea engelmannii (assembly GCA_009831015.1). Lineage (NCBI taxonomy): Eukaryota > Viridiplantae > Streptophyta > Pinopsida > Pinales > Pinaceae > Picea > Picea engelmannii. The sequence continues at coordinate 13,678 of ML867417.1, forward strand.
CACAACTTCACCTGGCAGAGTGTTGACTCCAGGGGTTATTGATGTCTACCAATCAATCAATAGGTGAGTGGCACCCTTGAATCATGTGGTGCATCCTGAAGGGCACATCATGCAGAAGAAACACAAGAGGTGAGTGGCACCCTTGGAGCACGTGGTGCATCCTGAAGGGCACATCACGCAAAAGAAACACTAGAGGCGAGTGGCACCCTTGGAGCACATAGTGCATCCTGAAGGGTACATCACATTGATGATGTTAAAGGAATGAACCTAGATGGCCTAAGACCAATATCTCAATAAGAAATTAAAAAAAACAACTTCCCTAATTAAAATGTCGCCTAGTTCAGAATCTAAGTCCTAAGGCTAAAACTTCACTAGGGGTAAAATTTTGTCTACCCTTAAGAAAAATAGCTTATAAAAATAAAATAATAAATTTTAAACTAAAAGCCACTTAAGTAATAGTTGTGGACTTCATATATTTTCGGGTAAAATGAAGAGAGTAAGAACTTAATTAAAATATGTGGATATCAAAGGTAAAGAAGAAATAAATTATTTAACTTGTGAAAGTGTAAAAAGATATTAAATTAATAATAAAAGGAAAAGAGTAAATAGTGCAACAACCATTTTGGCTCTAATAAAAAGGGGAAAGAAGGGAATAATAAAAATTAGGAAACTAAGGAATGGAGGAAACATAATAAGGGAAAGAGGGGAACTTTTGGTAAAAAGCGAGGTCAACATAGTAAAGAATTTGCAATTAAGAACCTTCTAATTTGAACTAAATTAGCAACTTCATTTTAGGGAAAGTATTTAAACCTATGAGGGAATGTAGGAACAACTAGGAGTAATTTTAGGAGCAACTCTAGGTGGCTGAGGGAAATAAGACAATTTAATAAATTAAATAAAATAGTTAATGGAGAAAAGTGGGGGATGGATGACACTTGTGCGAAGGAGAATATTTAGAAGATTTTTATTAAAACTTAATTTAAATGTGATTTAGGGAAAGATGGAAGCTCTAAAAACTCTATAAAAGAAAGGGAAGAGAAAGAAGTGGGGGATCGACTGTTAGCGTAACGTTACGATGCCCGATTTGTGACTTGATTGATTACTTGTGGGGAGTTGGGATTTCCCAGCTTGAATAGGAGTGGTAGCTCGGCCTTGCGAGGTGAGTTGGGAGCTAGACATACCATCTGGATAGTGTGTGGCCAATTTGCGACTCTAGGGACTAAGGGGGAAGCAGAGTACCCCTAGTTTTGGCTGGGAGGTACCGGTGAGCTCTTGGCGATCAAGGAGCGGGAGCGGCACGGAGCTCAAGTACGGGATAGTGTCTTCGGGTTATTCATCATCGGTCACAGGTATGCAAGTGCGTTTGTTTGTTTAAGAATAAAAGGAAAATTGTTTAAAGTTGCATATGAATCCTTATGATGATGATTGATGTGTTGAATTTTGGATCGTCCTGTTTCCTTGTTGTCATTTTCTGCGCCTAGACTGTTATAACCCCGCAATCCTTTCAATGAGTTATCCTTGGCTTTGGCATTCTCTTACTTTTGGCTGCAATTTCTTATTCGTGTTCTTTAGGCGTTTATAAATTACGGTGGGTGTTTATATCTGACTGTGGGCGTTTAGTTTTAATGTGGGCATTTATATATAACTGTGGTCATTTATAGCTGAATGTGGGCATTTTTATATATGGCTATGGGCGTTTTGTAATAATGGGTGCGTTTATATATTACTTTGGGCATTTTGTATTTCTGTAGGCGTTTATAAATTATGGTGGGCGTTTTGATATATGGCTATGGGTGTTTTGTAATAATGGGGGCATTTATATATTACTGTGGGTATTTTGTATTGCTGTAGGTGTTTATAATTATGGTGGGCGTTTTTATATAAAATTGTGGGCGTTTTGTTTAAATGTGGGCATTTGTATATGACTGTGGGCATTTATATCTGACTGGGGGCATTTTTAAATATGGCAATGAGTGTATTGGCATTTTTCATTTTGTAAAATTAGTTCAGAGAATTCGTTCTAGATATGAGTGTATTAGAATTCCGTTTTTGTAAAATTTAGTTCTGAGAATTCATTCTGGCAATGAGTGTACTGGCATTCTATTTTTGTAAAATTTAGTTCTGAGAATTCGTTCTGGCAATGAGTGTATTGGCATTTTCATTTTGTAAATTTGTTCTGAGAATTCATTCTGGCAATCAGTGTATTGTCATTTCCATTTGTAAAATTTAGTTCTGAGAATGCATTCTGGCAATGAGTGTATTGGCATTTCCATTTTTGTAAAATTAGTTCAGAGAATTCGTTTTGCAATGGGTGTTGGGTATTTTCATTTTGTATTGTTCTGTAAATTCATCTCTGGCAACCTCCGTCCCTGGAAAATGAAGTTCTTCCTCCTTAAACTGTCATTGATTTCTGGATTGTCTCATAACATATGCACAACGATTTATCTAATTTATGGATTGTCTCTTAATTATAGGCACAACGTTTCATACTTATTTTATGGATTGTTTCTAATCGTATGCACTGGTGTACCCGCAAGGATTTTAAATAACTTTTACTTGACAACAATCCCATCCTTATGGTGACACCGTTTTCTTTTGATTATGCATTAACAACATTTCAAATCCTTCATATAGGGTAAATTCCCAGCTTTATAGTTTGGTTTACAGTGACAACTATCCTTTGTTAATATTGTTGCTTCCTTTTACCTTTATCCCTTTTGGATATTTACAGGTGTAGTAAAACTTTTATCCCTTCCCTCAGCTCTTAATTATTTATTAATACCAAAGATAGGCCAATAAGATATCCACTATCTTGTATGTTTTCAACCTTTTTCTCTATAAATTTTATTTGGATAGATCTTAATATCGTTATTCCACCGTTATCTTTTGTTTTAACTTTTTATTTATTGTAGCATGTTATATGGGGCATCAAAAATGCACATGATCTATCAAGTGTAGAGTTTCATTATTATTGGATGAAGGGTATGAATATTGTAGAACCTTTTTAGATATCTTTGCTTGATTATGAGATGGTTTAAGATTTAAAAAATGATTATTATAATTAGATTGATGAAGTGTTTCCTTTATTAATAGTAATAATAATAACAATTATTAATATCATTGTTACTATTATTCTTACGAGTGGGATGAGGAATTTGTGTGTAAAGGTTGTTAAGATATACACAATTTAATTCCTCGGACATTGTTGTATATATTATCCATGATTATTGGTTACTGATTTAAATTAGAATTTTTATAACGACAATAACATTTTAAGGTAAATTGATTTAGATGGAACTATGATGACTCTTGAAAAATTAAAATTCACAAAGGAAATTGTTTCAAGGTGGATTTATATTGTACCATATGATATTATGCGCTTTAGACATGCATTGCAGGGCTTGTAGTGGAGGTTGGAATAAGCTGTGTTAATTTCCTTACTGGCTTTACTAATTATCACTGTCTTGTAATGTGATTGTTATTCTTGCAAAGTTATTGTAACTTAAAATGAAATGATGATGTCATTTTATGTCAATGATATTGTAGTTTTATTGTTATGGATAACACATAGGATGTAAGGTGATTGCTATTTTTGCAAAGTTAATGTGATATAAATGTAATGTGTTTATTATTTCATGGTAGCGTTACTGTAATTTTTATTGTTATTGATAAACATATATGGTGGAATGTCCTTGAATTAAGTATAATAAATTATTTTGAGTTAGTAAATGAGGGTTGTTGTTCATTTAAATAATGTTGTACTTGGTTGGTAAAACTTCCATGTGCTTGGTTTGCTTGTGTCAGGCGGGATGTCGACACCTCCATGTTCCTCAGAACAGTCGCCAGCCTTGAGACCTTAAATGGTTAAAATTGATGGGAACCTGGGCTTGAGCATTGCTTATGTGTCTTGGAGGTCCTAACCATTGTAGGGTAGGATAGGCGAGTAGTTAGTCTTACTTATTGTCAGTTGATCATCATTAAATACATGCAGTTACTTGTTGTGCATCTTATTTCGTCTTGTGGTGTTCGTCGTCGGGTGGCGTTGCAGAGTTGAATGTGTTTGTTTCCCTTGTACATGCCTGCACACACTTTTAAAAGAAAAAAAAAACACAATTGCACTTGTTATATGAGGTTTGTCGTCATAACGAGGAGGGCGTTACAACCCTTATCTTAGGGTTTTACCCATACACAAAGCGTTATGCCTATCGTTGATCATTATCCATGTATGAAACGTAGTTTACCAACTCCATGAACCTGATATTGTACCCTTCCATGGTCCTGTTTCCATGTACTAGAGCATGAAATGCTCTCACTTGTTGTTCCTCATAGTAAGCTGGTAGATAATTCCTTCAGAAACTTTCTTCAAAAATTTCCCAAGAGACAGTGTCTGGGGTAAGGTGCAACTTCCTCTCCAGGTTGCCCCACCAACTCAAGGCACTATCCCTTTACTGAAAGATCACTATTTTCTCCTTTTATGTGGAAGCATAGTCTCTTAAGGCGAAACATCATGTCATTCCTTCCAACCATGTCTCTACATGTTCACTGGCACGACCCCCGACAAACTTTGGAAGTTTGATATTATGCATTTCTCTAGTGATGTCCTTGGGTGGAGGCCCTCCCTCTGAATCCCTCGATGCTTCAGGGTTACCCTCTCGAGATGGTGGGGGCTCCACTTCAATCCCTGCTAGTCGACGCCCCTTTAAAGTCTCATTTATAGCTTCCAAAGAGTGCAAAATGAGAGCTAATTTAGGCGATGATGGTGGTTGTGTAGGCAGTTCTTGCGACGATGCTCCTCGACCTCGATTTCCTTGATTCCTAACCATATTGTATAATTGAATCTACATCAACCAAATGTTTGTTAGGGAAGAGTCTAAGGCAATTTAAATTCGCGCAACTTATACTTGAAAACATAGTGTTAGGCGTGTCCCCGAGGTGTAGGACAGTCGGTGACGGAGTGTGTTGCTAAGCCACTCCGTGTTGTTAAAGTCACCGGTTCGAAACCTGCGGGGACAAAAAATCCAACCATGTTAAGGGTTGGTATGGCTCAGGCCGGGTGCGATCCCCGGGTGATTTTGACGGCTTAGATGCCCCTGAGTCGCGGTTTCTCAAGCCACAGGTTAATCGCAGGTCCTGCACAAATTAACAAACAAAAAAAAAACATAGTGTTAGGCGTATATTTTTTTTTTACTTGTCTGTAAATAGACGTTACTCTCTTTAGGGTAAGTGGCTAGGTCAGGGTCAAAATCCTCTAAGATTGATGTATTTGCCTAAGAAAACTACTGACTCTCTTGCCTTGGTAGCTACACTAGAACTTACCACACTCGCCAATTTCTCTAACTTACCTTCTTAGCGCGCAAGAAGCCCCCTCCCCCTTATCATGGTTTAATTCCTTAAAATTTTCGATTAAAACTAATTGATGTGATTTTGAACATAATGTTGATTAATTATTAAAAACTAATAATCTAGACTAAACTTTAACCTAAGTTTCAATCGCCTTAATCAACACATTCAATTTAATCCAGAAAATTAATATTTTATTAGTATCATAATTAAGTACTTAATTAATCGCTCAATTAATATGTACTTAATTAATCACTACTTTAACTAAGCAATCCAATTAATTAATCACTTTAACTAATCGCATTAATTAGATTTATTTTNATATATATATATATATATATATATATATATATATATATATATATATATTTGTTTTATTATTAAATAATTAAAATTTAAAAAAAAATTAAAGTCGGGCATCGTGGGTTTTCTCTTGAGGCCCACGTGGCCCCCCAGGTTCCCACTACCCAAAACCCTACACCCAGACTCTCACTTCCATAAGCTTTCATTCCTTGCTTTCATTCCACACTCTGCATAACGCTCATGGCAACAGAAAATCCATGCGCAGAGGAGGTGTTGGTGTGGTGGCCCCTTGTGATCTTCCTTCATGAGTTTTCCTCTTCTAGATCGTGGCTTCTCTGATCAATAGGTCGCGGGTTCCATTTGCGCGTTGGTGTTGGACCATTCCTCAAGGCTCGGGCTTCTTTGACCAGCAGGTTTCTGATTCCATTCGCGCATTGTAATTTCAATTTAATAGAGGTTGTAGGCATCTTTGTTATTTATGTCGAGTCTTTTGGCTGAATATTTTCTAGGATTATTTAGAGTTTTTGACGCTCAAACAGGCATTGCAGGTTTTACATGAACTGTAAAGCCCCTATTTTGGGTTTTTTCATTTTAGTTGTCTCTGTACTATTTGGGTTTTCTCCCTTTGCCTTTGAAGACATCCCAAAGTTATGAAAATATCATTTTGTTTTTTTTTTCTTTAGATTTCATTTCGTGAAGAGGATTTTTTGTGTATGCGTAGTTGTTTTAGGAATTTTTTATTTTGTACAAGTCTTTAATAGAGATGGAAATGTTGTTAAAAAAAATAATCTTGTTGATAGTGGGATGTTTAAGGCTAGCTTTTAGCCTTGATTCGTTAGCTAGTTGTTGTTTTGAAGGCAATGATGGCAATGACCATTCCATTGTGAAACACCCTTCCATCCACAACAATCTTATCCTCAAACATATGGGCCTAGGAACCCAAGCTTGGACACGGGAGAGTCTTAGTTTCTGCATTGGGACCTCCCTTTTCAGGTCCAACCAATGGAAACGACAGACGAGGGATCGTGAAGAAACAACTAGTTGTGAAATTCCAGGCTCTCAGGGATGGCAGCACCGGAAATTATCAAGGTGTCTACAGGCCTTGGTGAATCCATGAATCAGACAATCGTGAGGTAGTTGCAGACCATTTTTTTCTTAAGAATCCTTTGGACTTATTCATATAACATGAAAAATTCATGTACCCATATTTTTATTTTTGTATTTCATCACAATACCTCCCAAAGAAATAATGCTTATGCACACGAGACTGGTCGTGTGGTGTTTCAAGAGTATCTAGGTCATTGCCTTTTTACTACAAATTTCTATATCATGACGAAGTTCACTCTGTGTGTATGGTGCTATAGTTGGGCGCTAGCTTGTATGGGATTCATCCTTGGGCTGGGGTGTGTTGACAGGTTGTGCACATGATACAACTCGCAGGCTCCTCCCTTGGTGGCTTGGGGATGGATCTAAGCATGAGCCCAAGGCTACACACTTGTGTTTGGTGTTGGCATTGGAATGTATGTTGTTATTGTTGGCTTGTGTGTTTATTTTATGAGATAGGTCGAGTGGTGTTGGGCTTGGTGCTTGCGCTAATATTTGTGTGTGTTTTTTTTACTATTGACTTACCATATGTTAAGACTTGAAATTGGAGATTACGCATAGCCCAATATATATTTTCTCTCTTGTTTTTATTATTATTATTATTTTTTTTTTTTATATAGTTACAAATACATATCTTTTATATATGCTTATTTATATATCTGTTTAGAAATTCGTGGGCATAATTGATATATATATATATATATATATATATATATATGTTTGTTTATTTGAAACACGTGTTAAAATTT
>ML867419.1:0-21172 GCA_009831015.1 Picea engelmannii
TTCTTCCTCTGTATCCACTACGAGGATTGAAACTTCCTCTTCCTAGAGAATTATACTGTGCATTGTTTCCTTCTTGGTGTACTTCGCCTTGGATCTTGTATATGTCTCTTGATCTTTCATGCATCAGGTCAAAATCCCTACAATATCTATCATCGTGCCCTATGGAATTACATAATGTGTAGTACAAGTTTGTGGGTGTCTGTACATACTTCTACATATAATAGCACTCACCAGGGCGATGTCAGTTTCTGCATACTTCACACCAGGGCAGGTTAACTTGCTTCAAGGGGCTCAGCGCTCCTGAGGCCAAATATTCATGAAACATGGGACAATGTTCTTTATCACGACCTTCGGATTTGCATCTTACACACCATATATCTTCTCTTTTGTCCTTCCCCTTGTCCTTCTTCATATCCTCAACCTATAGAGACAAACTAGTCAGCTGGCTCAATATCTGGCTCATGCCTGAGCTAGATTCTCCCATAGGTGTTGATTCAAGCTTCATGGCGATCTCCAAAGATTCTGCCTATGATGAAATATTCTGCTGCATTAGGGGAACTCTGATGTGTGGTAAAAGAGTAGTGATGAACCATTCTTTGTTATGCTCATCTGGGATCTTAAAAGTCAATCGGCCTGTTAGGGTCTTGAATCTCTGATTGAACTCCCAAACAGGTTTAACTACCTTTTGTTTGATCTCCTTCAGCTCAGTAATACACTGTGAATCTGAATTAAGTTTTTTAAACTCTGCAACCAACGCGTTCTTGATCTCATTTAGTAGCTTAGGCTGCGCAAGTCCTTGGACAAGCTTCATGTACCATATCAATGCACGATCCCTCAACGTAGTGCTAAAATGGTTTCTTTTAACAGATTCATCGGTAATAATTTTAATGTTCCATACAGCCTCACACAGGAACCAATGTTGATCAAGATCTTCAGATCCATCTCCTTTAAAGATAGGGAGCCTCATCTCGTTTTCCATAGAGCTGCCTAGGTTTCCTGTCTGAGTAGATGTTGAACTACTAGTAATAGTAGTCTATGGACTCTGGTGATTCAGAATATTCTAATTACTTAGTGTTTCTTAAATAACAGAAGTATTGGTATTACTTACTTCAGTGGTCTGCGCAGTTCCTGATGTTTCTGGCTCGTTCTGGAAAATTTCTTCAGCTTTCTCTTCCTTTGCTCTGGTGGGTTCTGAATGTTCTTCATTTGTCATATCTGCCTCTTCTCCACTGTAGAAACCCTCGTCTCCATAATTTTTCTTGAATAGGTTCTCAATGTGAACCCCTTGAAATACTTTCCCATTGCGCATATGTCCATCTTCTGTGTCACTGTCGTTGTCCAAATTCTTGAGCATTAGCCTTTTCGGATCCAACCAATCTACTATATCTTCAAGATGTTCTTTTCATACAATATCTTGATTCTTAGCTTCAAAAATTGTAAAAATTGTCCTCTGGGTCCTTTGAAGAAGTATCTCTCAGCCTGGCTATATGATTATGTTCTGTCAACAACAAATTTGGTGATATACCCTCCAATGGTACTATCGAACCAGTGATCTACAACCCTTGATACAACGTTGTCGACTCTCTTAACCTTCTTAATCAAATCTGACATCCAAACCACATGAGGTCTAGATCTAATCTCGAGATGGGTATCGGCTAACCTAGATAACCACTCATATAGCTCTTGATGGATTCCTCCAAAGAATATCTCATGAATATCGATGAAGATGTGTCTCTGCATCCAACCTTCAGTACTTAGCTTAGGGTTCTTGTTTTGGGCTTCAAAAAAGTCCCTCTCTTGATCCTCTATCCACTTTTGAATCTCTGTCTTCGATGGGAACCACCTTGGCATTCCCTTACACAGATTCTTGTCCTAACAATGGAACCATTTTTTGGCACAGGGGAAGACCTGATATTCACTCCAAGAGCGTACCAACAAGCCCTAGCTACTGGCCCTTTCGGCAGCACCTAGGAAGCAGATGTAGTCTCACCCGAAGCAGCTAAGAGGGGGGTTGTAGGACAAGAATGTCTACAACCAGGGGAATATCAAGTGGATCTATCACAATAACAATACAACATTCATATATCACTTATCAGCTAGGTCTATCCTGCGCAACTATAGATCTGATCTAACTTAAGACTGTAAATAACAATATAACAATGATAGATATCCAGGCATCAATCACACATAAGAAAAAAAATATACGTAGTTCACCCTCTCTCTAGGGATACGTACATAGAACTATGTTTATGATTTATTAAGGTAAAGCATACAGTTCTTATCTGCACTCTTAGCTAGCAGATCTTCTTACTTCTCTCTCTTTCTCTCCCCTTCCTGCGCACCTAGCTGCAGGACTTGACCTTCGCACACAGATGAAGTCTCACAATACAATCCTCTCCCTCCACAACAGAGCTATAACAACAATATCATACCAATACTCAATGACCAACCCAACCCAGGTCCTCTTGACCTTTATTTATACATTACAATCCCTCACCAACAACCTTAGGTTGAAACCTAGGTGCCAAAACCCTAGATACCAAAACCCTAGGTGTCTAAAACCCTAGGTCAACTTGACACACTTTTTTTAGGCTTCGCCAGGATGTCTTTCCTTCTTCATCGTGCAATGCTCCAAAGCATCCAATGATGGATTTCTTTTCTTATTGAGTTTTCCACGATCCTTCTTCCTTGCTGATCTATCATCCATGATCTCCTTGTCCAACGACTTGCTTTTTTGCACTTCTCTCCATCTTTCCTGCTCTTTTGCTCACTTCGACTCAGTGACAGTTACTGTGTCTCCTGCGAAGATCTCTTTTTACTTTTCCTTCCATAACCAAGGGCCAACAATAAGCAATGGATATCATGGGGGATGCATTAACTATATACATTATTAAAATATTTGCATCATTGAAATATCAATTTAATAATATTTGTTCTTTTTGATAGGTGGAGGATTGTACAAATAAAAATGAAGGGAGATTGTTCCATCCAACAGATTGTGTTTTTCATAACTAAATGCAAGCTTCGTTGAAGTATTTAATCACAATCAACTCACATTTGAGATTTCAATTCTCATTCCAGCACCCGTTCCTGTCTGAAAGCAAAGGTTGTGAAAGTGCCACATCTTATAGTAAGAATTAAGAGATATTGTTGCATCACATTTAATTAAGAGAACAAAATACATTTTAGAATTTATGTCATTCTTTTTTCCAGGTGGTGAACTTCGAGCTAAATATTTTAGAAAATGAAGCTGAATCAGAGAAATACGACACATGGTTTTTGTGCATAATATGCCTAATTAGGTCCCATGCGGATCGTTTCCCGAAATTATAAATGGATTTATAGCCATATTGAAATTAAATATCATATAGATCTGGACCTCTGTATGGACCTTCATTTGGTCCTCATTTCAAAACTCAGAGTGCAACATATTTGGCCATTAGCATACCTATGGGTGTTTTCAGGAAAAACCAGAACATGGGTATTTTACCCATTATCGTCCTCCTTCTATGTCTCCCATTGCATTTCGATTTAGATAGTTGACACTAGCTCTTATATTCGAGCTACAATTTTAAGAACTCATAGTCTATTAATAGCATAGCTAAATGACTTTCTGGTTTTGAGAGAGAGTAGACCCTTTCAGTGGTCAACCTCTCAGACTCTATATATACTTGAGCTTGTTAGCATGATGGGACTAACCCAGGAAAAAAAATCATGAACTCTGTGTAAACTTGGCTCTGTTATTCATTTTAATGCATATTTATAAATCAAGCTGAAGTTGTGATCAATTCATGAGCTAGAGTACCACAACTGCTTAGGGGGGCCACTAGTAGTCTGTGTGTCTTGTTCCTTTGTCTATTTGGACTTCTAACCTCTCTTTTCCAGGAACTATTCTAATTTCTCTTTACAATCATTTCCTCATAATTATTTTGTATATTTCATTTCCTTATATTTATTCTAACTTATCTTTTACTGTTCTAATCTCTTTTTACAATCATCTCCATTGTGTATTTCAGTTGTATTAATCACTTTTTCTAATTATAATATCACTGTAATTATTCACTTGAATTACTTACACCATGTTGTAAATAAAAATCATCTTTGTAAATGGATCACAAAGAACTGTGTATATTTATCAAGAAGTTGTGCATGACCAGCTAGGATAGATTAAACTAACCCCTCCAAGACAGTATAATCATTATATTTTTGTCTGAAGTATTTCTAGTTTAAAGTACAGTAGCATAAGTATTTTTGATTAAGAACAATAGCATAATTTGATTGAAGTATTTATTGTTTCAGTACAATAGTGTAATTTCTGATTTTGAGAATAGTTCATAGGTTTAATTAATTACAAGAACATGTTTTTCATATTTCTTCAATGGAAAAGTTCTCAGTATATTGTTTTGTTTCTAATTTGAATTAAGTAAATGAATCATAGAGTTAGATTTCATTGTTTCTAATTTTTTGAGGAAATCAATGTTCTAATTTGAATTAAGTAAATGAATCATGGAGTTATATTTTCAAGTAAAAAGAGTAATTAGAATAGTAATCTTTCATGCCTAGTCTCATGTTTTTCATAATAGATTCTTGCACTAGTTTTCTCGCATTTTAAATTTTCCAATAGATTTAAATCACCGATGGATATATTAATGACCTAATTCGTGAGATATGGTCACTCCGTGTCGGGTTTCTTCCCTAGGTGAATTTTTTTTCTAGTTTGTTTAATATCGTGTTGCTGATTAGATTAGACTGCTAGATTAGAGCTATAGACTTGCACATACAATGCTATAACCTCGAATCTTATGAGCCCCGAGTTGAAAATTTAATGTCGAAATAGATAGCATATAATTCTCTTGACATTTTTGGCGTCGTTTCCGAGGTGGTGCTAAATGGATTAGAAATTAGGTAGGTAGGTTGCGTTGAATTACAAAACAAGGGGGAGGGGAAAGTTTAAGATTAGAGGTAAGAACCTGCACATCCATTTTAATGGATTGCTCCAAAGCCTTGTTGTTCCCTTTCCGCAAGAGTGTTTACTTTTTCTTCAAGTTTATTTACTTTTCTTAGTGTGTTTACTTTCCTGCAAGCATGCTTTCTTTCCTGCAATTGTGTTTTATATTTCAAGGGATAACTCTTGTGAATAGATAAGTCGGTGACAATAAGATCTAAAGTAGCATGAGGAGTTCAAGTTTGCATTAAGTAGTGTTCTTTAATATTTTCAATTAATTTCATTTCATTTTTTATTCAATAGCGCTAATTTTTAGTTATTATTTCATTAGGTGTTGCAAGAACCCAAGATACTCACCCATATGTTTGAAAACACTCATCAACAAACAAAATGAATGCAAAGATGATAATCTTGGAAGAAATCTCTCAAATCCTGGCAACAGTCGAGATTTCTCTTTCTTAGGAAAAACGTATTTTGGCACTAGCCAAAAATTTATCTACCTCTCCGGAAATACTAGAAGGATCAAAGTTCCCTGAGTTACAAAAAAATTATCTTTGCCAATCTACGAAGGAAGCTGAAAACATAGAGACTACATCAGATAGAGAGCGATCATTAAGATCCGAGGTTGAGGAGTTCTCAACATGCATATCAACATATCCTTCATGTACTAAAAAAGTTAATCATCCAGAAAAAGAGGATATGTGTAGAGATTACATTGAAAATTGGTTTCAAGAGGTTATCAGGCCACAAAGCCATTTTCTTCTTCAATGCTTCTTATTGCCAAATAAAATAGGTCGGTTGATTCCTCATATCTAGGAAATCATTGAGGTAATTGTTTCGTATGTGGATATGGGTAAGTTTCTTATTCTACTATGCACATGGTTACATTGGAAAACTTCTTACACTTGAATAAAGAGTTTTCATTCTTTCTAGGTAAAGTAGGATAATATGTACCTAAATAAAAAGTTGCATGTGATTAGTTAGCTTTTCATGCAACTTCACTTTTTGTTTTCTTTTCAAATAAAAGAACTAAGAAGAAGAAGATATTAAATGATTTCAAACCAAAACAACTTGAAACTTTGTTTTTCTTATTCCATACATAATTCAAACTACTCATCATAATAGTTGCTCAAGACCAAACTTTAATGCATTATGGGGATTTACTTAAATTTTAAAGGTCTACATAGTAATACCTATAGGTAACTTGTACATCCTCGTTTCATATCAGAGCTTGTTATTCAAGCATCCTTATCAAATAGTAATAGGAGAGTGGATGCCACTCCTACTTGTGAGGGAACCCTACTATAATTATATATGAAGAAGATATACTTAGGGACTAGAGACACCATTAAGTCATTCTCTTATGGCCTCATCCACTACACATTAAGTAAGTTTGACCATGATATGCCTTTGGACTAATATAAATGCATAAGTCTATTTTTCATGCGAACAATATTTTATGGGAAATTTATAGACCCATATACCATCCCATTCCATGAAAAGTTTTTCAGAGTTTCCTCCCCATATCATTACAGAAGCAATACATACATACAAATATTAATGGTGGTGGTAAAGGCTATAATATGGGTGTAAGAGGATAACCAACCAGGATATTGAACATGTCTATTGGCAGTGGGTACAAGCCTATGGGATGACTAGGAAAACCCATCAGGGTACTAAATAGTCTCACTGGCAATGGGGCATTCTGCCTGGAGAGGATATTTCTTAGATATCAAATTTACCCCATTGGGTTCTAAATTTGATGTCTTTTACTCTGCCTAATCTATATTTGTCCGTATGAACGATATACTTTTGTAAATCCTTAAGAAGAATCATGCATGTTTGAACAAAAGAGCTAAATAAATCTCATCTAATTGCCATTTGAGAATGTCTGTAAGATAATCTTAAGACCTTGACATTTAATTCATACTATAACTAGGATGTCACTATCCTAGCGGTGGGACCCGTAAGTGTAGGAGTGTAATGAACTCAGATGCAAACTTTATCCATATTACCTGAATGACAATAAGCCTTTGAGAAAGTAAGCAGGGATGACTGGTTTCCTATGGATTTTACAGATCATCTATACCCTCATGTTTTCTATCTACGGACTTGAGGAAAATCCCCTATTATAACTTATATGGTCTTCACAAGCATAAAATGTTACCAATTGATGAAACTGTATATATTGAGGAACGTGAATTATTATGATGTTGTTTTGGTCCTATCACAACATGACATTAATATTTTTCCGAAAAACTATTGTTAACAATACTTGGGCATCAAAATGAACAAATGAAAAAATTCAATTGATTCATGGCATGAGAACATGCCATATCTTCGCTCTGGGGAATGATGGGCTCCTAAAATACCTCATTTCTTTCACTTCATTTCACTATTTTATCATCATATTTGACCATAATCCATTCCCTTCACACTTTAAAGCATACCATTTGTTTATAATATATATTGATTAGAAGCATTAAAAATAAATGATGTGTGTTTATACTTTTTAATGTATTTTACATGGTTTTAACTAATTTGTAGATGATAAACTTAGTGTTATGAACAACTTGTTTTATATAGCTATACAAACCAATGAACAGATAACCAATGTATATCATGGGGGATGCATTCACTATATACATTATTAAAACATTTGCATCATTGAAATATAAATTTAATACTATTTGTTCTTTTTGATAGGTGGACGATTGTGTAAACAAAAATGAAGGGAGATTGTTCCATCCAACAGATTGTGTTTTTTAGAACTGAATGCAAGCTTCGTTGAAGTATTTAATCACAATCAACTCAGATTTGAGATTCCAATGCTCATTCTGTCACTTGTTCTAGTCTAAAAGAAAAGGCTATGAAAGTGCCACATCTTATAGTAAGAATTAAGAGATATTGTTGAAGCACATTTAATTAAGAGAACAAATTACAGTTCATAGTTTCTGTCACGCACTTTTCCAGTTAGTGAACTTCGAGCTAACTTTTTTAGAAAATGAAGCTGAATCAAAGAAATACGACACATGGGTTTTCTGCATAATATGCCTAATTAGGTCCCATGCGGGCCGTTTCCTGAAATTATACACAAATTGAGAGCCATATCGAAATTAAATATCAGACATATGCGGACCTCCATATGGACCTTCATCCAGACCTTCATTCGGTCCTAATTACGAAACTCAGAGTGCAACATATTTGGCCATTAGCATACTTGTGGGTGTTTTCAAGAAAAATTAGAACATGGGTTTTTTACCCATTATCGTCCTTCTTCTATGGCTCCCATTCTATTTCGATTTAGACAGTTGACACTAGCTCCTATATTCAAGCTATGATTTTAAGAACTAATAGTATATTAATAACATAGCTAAATGAATTTCTGGTTTTGAGAGAGAGTCAACCCTTTCAATGATCGACCTCTCAGACTCTATACATACTTGAGCTCGTTAGCATGATGGGACTGAACCAGGAAAACAATTCATGAACTTTATGTAAACTTGGCTCTGTTATTAATTTTAATGCATATTTATAAATCAAGCTGAAGTTATGATCAATTCATGAGCTAGATTACCACAACTGGGTGGGGGGGGGGGGGGGNTCTGTGTGTCTTGTTCCTTTGTTTATTTGGACTTCTAACCTCTCTTTTGCAGGAACTGTTCTAATTTCTCTTTACATTCATAATTATTCTGTATATTTCATTTCCTTATATTTATTCTAACTTCTCTTTATTGTTCTAATCTCTTTTTACAATCATCTCCTTTGTGTATTTCAGCTGTATTAATCGCTTTTTCTAACTTCGAGCATTGAAAATAAATGATGTAAGTTAATACTTTTTAATGTATTTTACATGGTTTTAACTAATTTGTAGATGATAAACTTAATGTTATGAACATATTGTTTTATATAGCTATACAATCCACTGAACAGATAAGCAATGAATATCATGGGGGATGCATTCACTATATACATTATTAAAACATTTGCATCATTGAAATAACAATTTAATAATCTTTGTTCTTTTTGATAGGTGGACGATTGTACAAACAAAAATGAAGGGAGATTGTTCCATCTAATAGATCATGTTTTTCAGAAATGAATGCAAGCTTCGTTGAAGTATTTAATCACAATCAACTCAGATTTGAGATTCCAATGCTCATTCTGGCACCCGTTCTGGTTTGAAAGGAAAGGAGGTGAAAGTGCCACACCTTACAGTAAGAATTAAGAGATATTGTTGAAGAACATTTAATTAAGAGAACAAATTATAGTTCAGAATTTCTGTCACACCCTTTTCTAGGCAGTGAACTTCGAGTTCAATTTGTTGGAAAATGAAGCTAAATAAAAAAAAATACGACACATGGGTTTTGTACATAATATGCTTAATTAGGTTCCTTATGGTTCATTTCCTGAAGTTATACACAGATTGAGAGACATATAAAAATTATATATCAGACAGATCCATACCTTCATCCGGTCCTCATTACGAAACTCAAAGCGCAACATATTTGGTTGTTAACATACCTGTGGGCGTTTTCGAGCAAATCCAGAACATGGTTTTTTTACCCATTATCTTCCTCCTTCTATGGCTACCATTGTATTTTGATTTAGATAGTTGAAACTATCTCCTATATTCGAGCTACGATTTTAAGAACTCATAGTCTATTAATAACATAGATAAACGAATTTTTGGTTTTGAGAGAGGGTCGACCCTTTCAGTGGTCGACCTCTCAAAATCTATACATACTTTATTTCGTTAGCATGATGGGACTGACCCAGGAAAAAAATTCATGAACTCTATGTAAACTTGGCTCTGCTATTTGTTTTAATGCAAATTTATAAATCAAGATGAAGTTGCGATCAATTCGTGAGCTAAAGTACCACAACTACTTGGGGGGGGCACTAGTAGTTTTTGTGTCTTGTTCCTTTGTCTATCTGGATTTCTAACCTCTCTTTTGCAGGAACTATTCTAATTTCTCTTTACAGTCATTTCCTCATAATTATTCTGTATATTTCATTTTCTTATAATTATTCTAATTTCTCTTTACTTTTCTAATCTCTTTTTACAATCATCTCCTTTGTGTATTTCAATTGTATTAATCGTGTTTTCTAATTATAATATCACTGTAATTATTCACTTGAATTACTTACACCATGTTATAAATAAAAATCCTCTTTGTAAATGGATCACTAAGAACTATGTATCTTTATCAAGAAGTTGTGCATGACCAGTTAAAATAGATTAAACTAACCCCTGCAGGACTGTATAATCATTATATTTTTGACTGAAGTATTTATGGTTTAAAGTACAATAACATAAGTATTTCTTATTAATAACAATAGCATAATTTGATTGAAGTATTTCTTGTTTCAGTACAATAGTGCAATTTTTGATTTTGAGAATAGTTCATAGGTTTAATTAATTACAAGAACATGTATTTCATATTTCTTCAATGACAAAGTTTTTAGTAGATTGTTTTGTTTCTAATTTTAATTAAGTAAATGAATCACATAGTTATATTTCAATGTTTCTAATTTTATGTGGAAATTAGTGTTCTAATTTGAATTAAGTAAATGGATCACAGAGTTAGATTTCCAAGTAAGAAGAGTAATTAGAATAGTAATCTTTCATGCCTAGTCTCATCTTTTGCATAATAGGTTCTTGCACTAGTTTTCTCGCATTTTAAATTTTCCAATAGCTTTAAATCACCAATGGATAGATTAATGACCTAATTTGTGAGATATGGTCACTCCATGTCAGGTTTCTTCCCTAGGTGACGAATTGTTCTAGTTTTTTTAATATCATGTTGTCAGCATTAGATTAGACTAATAGATTAAATCTCTAGACCTGCACATACAGTGATAGTACCTCAAATCTTATGATCCTCAGGTTGACAATTTAGTGTCGAAATAGATAGCATATAATTCAATCAACATTTTTGGCGCCGTTTCCGGGGAGGTGCTAAAGGGATTAGAGATTTGGTAGGTAGTTTGCCTTTAATTGCACAACAGGGGAAGGAGAAACTTCACAAAGAGAGGTAAGAACCTGCACATCTATTTTAATGGGTTGCTCCAAATCCTTGCCGTTTCCTTTCTGCAAGAGTTTTTACTTTTTCTGCAAGTTTATTTACTTTTCTTAGTGTGTTTACTTTCCTGCAATTTACTTTCTCGCAAGCGTGCATTCTTTCCTACAATTGTGTTTTCTTTTTGAAGAGATAATTCCCATGAAAAGATAAGTCGGTGACAACGAGATCTGAATTAGCATGAGGAGTTCAAGTTTGCATTAAATAATGTTCTTTAAGATTTGAAATTAATTTCATTTCATTTTTTATTCAACAACGTTAAATTTTAGTTATTATTTCATTAGGTGATGTAAGAACCTCGGATACTCACCCATGTGGTTGACAAGACTCATCAACCAACAAAATGAATGAAAAGATGATAAGATTGGAAGAAATCTCTCAAATCCTGGCAGTAGTCAGGATTTCTCCTTCTCAGGAAGAACATATTTTGGCAATAGCCAAAAATTTATCTACCTCTCTGGAAATACTAGAAGGACCAAAGTTCCTTGAGCTACAAAAAAATTATCCTTAGGGACTGCATCGGATAGAGAGCGATCATTAAGACCTGAGGCTGAGGAGTTCTCAACATGCATATCAACATATCCTTCATGTACTAAAGAAATCAATCATCTAGAAAATGAGGATATGCATATAAATTACATCGAAAATTGGTTCCAAGATGTAATTGGGCCACAATGCCATTTTCTTCTTGAATGCTTCTTGCTGCCAAATCAAATAGGTCAGTTGGTTCCTCATATGTAGGAAATCATTGGCATAAATGTTTCGTATGTGGATATGGGTAAGTTTCTTATTCTTCTCCACACATGATTACATTAAAAAAGTTCTTGCACTTGAATAAAGAGTTTTCTTTCTTTTTAAGTAAAGTAGGATACTATGTACATAAATAAAAAGTTGCATGTGATTAGTTAGCTTTTCATGCAACTTCACTTTTTGTTTTCTTTTCAAATAAAAGAACTAAGAAGAAGAAAATATTAAATGTTTTTAAACCAAAACAACTTGAAACTTTTTTTTTCTTATTCCATACATAATTTAGACTACTCATCATAATAGTTGCTCAAGACCAAACTTTAATGAATTATGGGGATTTACTTAAATTTTAAAGGTTTACATAGTAATACCTATAGGTAACTTGTACATCCTAGTTTCATATCAGAGCTTGTTATTCAAGAATTCTTATCAAATAGTAGCAGGAGAGTGGATTCCACTCCTACTTGTGAGGGAACACTACTATAATTATATATGAAGATAGACTTAGGGACTAGAGACACGTTTAAGTCATTCTCTTACGACCTCATCCACTACACATTAAGTAAGTTTGACCATGATATGTATTTGGACTAATATAAGTGCATAAGTCTATTTTTCATGCGAACAATATTTTATGGGAAATTTATAGAGTGTCCTCCAACCCATGTACCATCTAATTCCGTGAAAAGGTTTTCATAATTGCCTCCCCTTCTCATTGCGGAAGCAATACATACATACAAATATTAAGGGTGGTGGTAAAGGCTATAATATGGGTGTAAGAGGCTAACCCGTCGGGATACTGAACAGGTATGTTGGCAACGGGTACCGGCCTATGGTATAACTAGGCAAACCCATCGGGGCATTGAACATGCTCACTGGAAATGGGTCATTCTTCCTGGAGAGGAAATTTCTTATGTAACAAATTTAACCCATCAAGGTACTGAACAAGATTGCTGGCAATGGGTTCTGACTTGTATGTATTTTACTATGCCTAATATATATTTTTCTGTATGAACAACATACTTTTGTAAATCCTTAAGAAGAAGCATGCATGGTTGAACAAAAGGGATAAATAAATCTCATCTAATTTCCATTTCAGAATGTTTGTAAGATGATCTTAAGACCCTGTCATTTAATTCATACTATACCTAGGATGTCACTGTCCTGGAAGTGGGACTCGTAAGTGTAGGAGTATAATGAACTCAGATTCAAACTTTATCTATATTACTTGAATGGCAATAAGCCTTTGAGAAAGTATGCAGGGATGACTGGTTTCGTATGGATTTTATAGATCATCTATATCCTCATGTTTTCTATCCAGGGACTTGAGGAAAATCCCCTATTATAACTTATATGGTCTTCACAAGCATAAAATGTTACCAATTGATGAAACTGTATATATTGAGGAACCTGAATTGTTACACTGTTGTTTTGGTCCTATCACAACATGACATTAATATTTATTTTTCTTAAAAAAACAAAAAGTTTTAGTCATTCTTAGAATAAATCATGTTGGCCTATTTTTTCAAAAAATTGTTGTTAACAATACTAGGGCATCAAAATGAACAAATAAAAAAATCAATTAATTCATGGCACAAGGACATGCCATATCTTCGGTCTGGGTGGGTGATGGGCTCCTAAAATACCTCATTTCTTTCACTTTGTTTCACTATTTTATCATCATATTTGACCATAATCCATTCCTTTCACCCTTTAAAGGATACCATTTCTTTAAAATATATTTATTAGAAGCATTAAAAATAAATTATGTGAGTTTTTACATGGTACTAACTAATTTGTCGATGATAAACTTAGTGTTATGAAAATCTTGTTTTATATAGCTATACAATCCAACGAACATATAAGCAATGGATATCATGGGGGATGCATTCACTATATACATTATTAAAATTTTTGCATCATTGGAATATCAATTTAATAATCTTTGTTCTTTTTGATAGGTGGAAGATTGAACAAACAAAAATGAAGGGATATTATTCCATCCAACAAATCATGTTTTTCAGAACTGAATGAAATCTTCGTTGAAGTATTTAATCAAAATCAACTCAGATTTGAGATTCCAACGCTCATTCTAGCACCTATTCCAGTTTGAAAGCAAAGGAGGTGAAAGTGCCACATCTTATACTAACAGTTAAGAGATATTGTTGAAGCACATTTAATTAAGATAACAAATTACAGTTCAGAATTTTTGTCACACCCTTTTTCCAGGCAGTGAACTTCGATCTCAATTTGTGGGAAATGAAGTTGAATCAGAAAAATATAGCACATGGGTTTTGTGCATAATATGCCTGATTAGGTACCATGTTTACTGTTTCTTGAAATTATACATGGATTGAGAGATAGATCGAAATTACATATCAGACAAATCCGGACCTCCATCCAGACCTTCATCCAGTCCTCATTATGAAACTCAGAGCATAACATATTTGGTCGTTAGCATACCTGTGGGTGTTTTCGAGAAAAACTATAACATGGGGGTTTTACCCATTATCTTCCTCATTCTATGGATCCCACTATATTTCGATTTAGACAGTTGAAACTAACTCCTATATTCGAGCTACGATTTTAAGAACTCATAGTATATTAATAGCATAGCTAAACGACTTTATGGTTTTGAGAGAGAGTCGATGCTTTCAGTGGTTGAACTCTCAGACTCTACATATACTTGAGCTTGTTAGCATGATGGGAATGAACTAGGAAAACAATTCATGAACTCTATGTAAACTTGGCTCTGTCATTCTTTTTAATGCAGATTTATAAATCAAGTTGAAGTTGTGATCGATTCGTGAGCTAGAGTACCACAACTACTTGGGGGGGGGCACTAGTAGTCTGTGTGTCTTGTTCCTTTGTCTAATTGTATTTCTAACCTCTCTTTTGCAGGAACTGTTCTAATTTCTCTTTACATTCATTTCCTCATAATTATTTTGTATATTTCACTTCCTTATAGTTATTCTAATTTCTCTTTACTATTCTAATTTCTTTTTACAATCATCTCCTTGTGTATTTCATCTATATTAATCACTTTTTCTAATTATAATATCACTGTAATTATTCACTTGAATTACCTACACCATGTTGTAAATACAAATCCTCTTTGTAAATGGATCACTAAGAACTGTGTATGTTTAATAAGAAGTTGTGCACGACGAGTTAAAATAGATTAAACTAACCCCTGCAGGACTATATAATCATTATATTTTTTTATTGAAGTAGTTATGGTTTAAAGTACGGTAGCATAAGTATTTTTGATTAAGAACAATAGCATAATTTGATTGAAGTATTTCTTGTTTCAGTACAATAGTGTAATTTCTGATTTTGAGAATAGTTCATAGGTTTAATTAATTACAAGAACATGTATTTCATATTTCTTCAATGGAAAAGTTTTTAGTAGATTGTTTTGTTTCTAATTTGAATTAAGTAAATGAATCACAGAGTTAGATTTCAATGTTTCTAATTTTCTGTGGAAATTAATGTTCTAATTTGAATTAAGTAAATGAATCACAGAGTTAGATTTCCAAGTAAAAAGAGTAATTAGAATAGTAATCTTTCATTCCTAGTCTCATCTTTTGCATAATAGATTCTTGAATTAGTTTTCTCGCATTTTAAATTTTCCAATAGCTTTAAATCACCAATGGATAGATTAATCACCCAATTCGTGAGATATGGTCACTCCATGTCAGGTTTCTTCCCTAGGTGATTAATTGTTCTAGTTTTTTTAATATCGTGTTTCTGGCATTAGATTAGAATGTTAGATTAGATCTCTAGACCTGCACATATAGTGCTAGCACCTCGAAGCTTACGAGCCCTAGGTTTACAATTTAATGTCAAAATAAATAACATATAATTCGCTCGACAGCTTCCTACCAGTGGCATCTCTCTGTTTTCTGGAAAACTGACGTTGGCAACAAATTGATTTATTTCCACTGTAGTCATATGGTTCATAAGTTGATTATGCACCTGGACAAATTGAGTATTCATTTGGTCTATCTTCTCAGTCAGAAGAGCAATCGGATCAGGAACAATGTTGTTGGCAACCTTCTTTCTTGCTTTTGTCTTGGTATGATGGTACTAAAAAGGTTCTATTTTTGAATCAAGGAGATTCTCTTCTATGTCGATACTGAAATCTTTAGCCTCTACCAATGATTTAGTATTTTTTTCTTTGATAATGTATCAGAACTGCCCTTCAAAAGAATTCATTGAAAGGAGACGAATCGATGATGTTGTACAATGGTAATCTGTTGGAATTTTATCATACAACTTGTTAAATATTGAAATGAACTCCTTTATTATTTCATTCTCCTTTTTATTTAATTGTTTGAACTGAGTCCCAAGTGTCCAACCATCTTCCTTTTTCAACCATCTGCTCTTTAATAAGTTGGAAAAGTCATAATAGGATGTGATATTATTATCAGGGAGTCCTCTGAACCAATCAAAGGCTTCTTCATTCAATGATTAAGTGAATAAACTCATGGCCATATATTCATGATCAATACCTGCATTGTCCATGTCCCGGTCCATGACATAAATGCGGTCTTCAATAGTTATCAAATTGTTTCTTGGGAACTTTTGCAACCACTTGTTGACTTCTGTTAGAATTTTGTTAGGGTAACCTTTGATATTGGCCATGTTAAGGGGTTTGTAGAGGTCTCTTTCCCAAGGGAGAGCCATTGGAACAAGATGAAGGGTATTTGGAAAAGGGTTTTAGCAATGAGAGACTTGAGAGGAGTCTTTCTTTGGTAAACCTTATAAGGATTGAACCTCCCATGGGGAAAAGGTTTGGGGAAATAAGGATTCTAGGAAGGTGGAGTTTCCATATGATATTCAAGATGATCTCATCAAGGAAAATGGAAAGGGAATGTCCCTTAGGTGGAGTCTCTAGGCAAGCTAAGGGAAAGGATTTTGGATAGCTTACTAGAGTGTCATTAGGGTATGAAGAAGATTCAAAATATTCCCTGGAAACGATGCCAAAATGTTATAGCACAAGTTGTAGGTTGGGAAAATCCTAACCCAATTACAAAATCAAGTGCTACAACTTGGGAATCCTACACCCAATGTCACCTCGATGTAGGTCCCGCACTTCAAGGCTGACTAGGTCACTCTGGGGAGGCGATCCTGGTGACCCTAGGGGGAATGAAATGGGGATGGATAGAGATGGAAGTGGAGCCTCTAGAGGTCAAATATAAATGGAATGATATGTGGAAATATATGCCTTTTAAGTCAATGGATTTTTTCCCCAAAGGTATAGTACTTCTCTGGATGATTGTACCTACCCAAGACACAAGAAAATCTAACTTGCAATGATATATGTTAGTATGGATAAAAAAGTTAAGCTTGTTGTCCCTAATTTGCAGCAACAGATAATAGTTTATATAAGCAATTAAATCATTCTAAATCAGCATGTAAAACATAATATCAATCATCAATATTATCAATGAATATGGCAATCAATAATGACTAAACAAATGTCACTTTGAAGCTAAAAAAATCACATTGTTATAACATGTGTATTTCTGTAGAAAGTTGAAGCCTTATGTTTGTAGCATTCAATGGCATGCAACAACAAAATCAACCATTGAAAATTTTCAAGAACTATCCCAAAGGATGTGCCCTAGTTAGTGGAGTAAATGAGCAAAATTTAAGAGTTAGTCTAGGGTTAGTTTAGGAGTTAGGATTAGTTATCTATCTAGGTTAAATCATCCCTAATGGCTGTAGGTTAGGGTTTGTAACAACAAGTAGAGTGGTGGGAGAGAGAGGAATCCATAGTGGGGGAAGACTCCTCTCAATGAGGCAAACCAACTACAATCAAGAGATCTTTCAAAAGATAAAAATTCATGTTTCCCAAGGCGATGATTTTATATCTCCAATGCAAAAAATAGATGACTAGTGGCTCTACTATTAGGTTAATGGAGTCAAATAAATGAACTAGAAATGCTACTTCCTTGTGGGTTTAAATCCTCTTACTTCCTAAGGAAAGTATCTCTAGTTAGGGTTTGAGAATGAGGGGTGTAAATCCTCTTACTTACTCAAACAAAACCTTGCAAAATCAATGAACTTTAAGAAATAAATGATGGAGACTAGAGTGGGGGTGTAAATTATCTTACTTACCAATTAGCTCCTAGAAAAAAAATCATTGACTTGAAAAAATGATAGCATAAGAGTAAAATACCATACCAAAATCAAGAAATATTCTAAGATAATCCACCATAAAAGATAGAAAGCATTCCTCCAAGGCTATCGCCCCACTCCTCCATCAACCATTCACAAGAGATATCCATAAAAAATTGCACAAGAGACAAATATATCAAGTGTAGTGAAAATTTCAGATCCAAGTCCTCTCACAAGAGGGAGAGTTATGTCCAAATGAGATCTTATGATCTCTTATTTATAGAAAATGTAATTAAGGTGACTTGTCACTAAATTAAGGGGTAAACCACAAGACTAGGGGTCAAAAAAACTAATCTTCCCCCCTTTAATAAATTAATATTAAACAATTCATTTAAAGTTTGAATTTTGCACAAATAAAATCCTAATTTTACATGGACGCCCCCCCTTAAGGGGACATTTTTCCACTTAGAAGAAGTCATTGGTGTTGGTAGTCCTCCAAAGGCCACATGTCAATAATATAGAAAATATCCTCATGGTGAAGACCTCCTCCTCCTCAAAATTTCCATGTGTCATTGAGTGGCTACATCACCACCAAAACCTAGCCCCCAAAATTGACGTCATGCCCTAGGAGGTGACGTTTTTCCTCTCCTAGGCAATTCGTTTTGCATGTGAAGCATGGGATAGGTCCATCCAACTATCCTCTAGGCCTTCATTATTTCATATTTGTGATCTGACATGTGGACCCTTGGCATCCAACCTGTGGGCTTGTAGCCCCATGGAAACCCAATCTAGGCTTGTTCTCCCAAAACTATCCACCAACTAGGTCCCGCAAAGACAAATGAGCACGCCCTCCAAGGATCTCAATTCATAACATCATGATAAGTGAATCCAATCAATAAATGAGTTAGCTAATCATTTGCATCAAAGATCACTATATCAAACAATTAATTGCTCAAAAACACTATGCGACTTGTCAAGCTTGAATATGGGAGGGTTGACGAGGTGTCCTATTGGGTAGATATTTCCCTAGGTCAAGGAGAGTTTCCAATAGATCCCTCTCTAAGCCATGTAAATGGGATGAAGTGGTTGGGGTCAAGACCCAATGGGCATAGGACTCATGACATAGAACGGGTCGGAGTTTCTCATTCATGGGTGATTTTGTAGAGGGTGTGTGGTACCTTTGTCCGCAATGCACTTTTTCCAAGCCCATTAATTTCCATTCTTTTATTCTTTCATAATTTTAAGGAGATATTGAAGGTAACTTTCTTGGACTAGTGACTGGATAATGGCAATGTCACCCACAAACACCTAGTGTAAATGAGAAGGTTGGCTCATGTTGGCTCGTGATGAGACCCCCTTTCTCTCAGCCATGCAAATGAGATCCATTACCCTGGTTTGGTGACTAGATGATGGCAATGTCATACCACTAGATATTCATGAATGTGATAGGTTAGCTTGTGATGATACCTCCTATCCTTCAACTAACCTTTTAAGAATCCTTTATTATATTGTAGGTCCCCTTTACTCAAATATAATCATTTCATTGTTTTCTTGGGTGATCCCTGGGCAAAGAATCTAGAAGGTTCATACAAGGATTTTATCTTTTACCCAACATCAATCCCTATGAGCCTTTAACCCATTCTTCCCATAGAATGAGGGAAAACCCCTTCTTGGGTCAATACACACTAAAATACCAAGAGATAAGGAAATGGAGGGGAATAATGATGGAAAGTGGTAAGTATGGTTGGGAACAGTACGTTGGCTCTTTAAGGGAGTTACCTAGTAGCAAACCCATCCCAAAGGAAAACCACTTACAAGGGAACAATTTCAACCACCAAGGTGAAGCAAATTAAAATGCATAATGTCCAAGCATATATCATGAAATCTAGATCAATCTAAGATACAACATACTCATCTGGATTAAATATTGAAATGATTCTCACCATAATACTGACTTGTACCTCATGGAGCAAGGCTGACTACCTTCCGGAAGCCAGCTGATGTGGTGGATGCCATCTAGAAATATGTGACCATCTGTGGTGGTGCCCTAGCATACACCTAGGGTTCTCTAAGATTCTCCCTTGATTCCTCACTCATTCAGATCAAGCACTAAATCCTAGGCTTCCTTATGGCTTGATTTTCTTGTATTTTCTTTGGTGTAATATTGGGGCACTCATGGGGAAACATAGTAAATATGGAATTTACGTGATTGGGTTCCCCATGAGTAGCCTTTGGGAACACACATTCAAAATGAGATTCTTTTCATGATAAGGACTTAGGATCCTCTTCTTTCCTCCCAACATTTTGTAAATCCAAGTTGTTTGGACAACTTTGTTCTTTTGGAGCATGAGGTTTTACTGTCTGAATAGTATCTTGAGGAAGTCTCATAGAAGGAGGCTTCTAGGCTTGTGATAGTTCCATTTCCATCTCAGTGATTATGTTCATAATCAGGGCTTGGCTCTCGATGAAGTCACTCATATTCTCTTCAATATTGTATCTTTGTAATTCGGCATGTGGACCCTTGGCATCTAACCTGTGGGCTTGTAGCCCCATGGAAGCCCATGCAAGGCTTTTTCTCTCAAAATTTTCCACCAACTAGGTCCTGTAAAGACAAATGAGCTCGCCCTCCAAGGATATCAATTCATAACATAATGATAAGTGAATCCAATCAATAAATGAGCCACCTATTCATGTGCATAAAATATCACTATATCAAACAATTAATTTCTCAAAAAAACTATGTGATTTGTCAAGATTGAATATGGGAGGGTTGACGACGTGTCCTATTGGGTAGATCTTTCCCGCGGTAAATGAGAGTTTCCAAGAGATCCCTCTCTAATCCATGTAAATTGGATGAAGTGGTTGGGGTCAAGACTTAATGGGAATAGGGCTCATGACATACAACGGGTCATAGTGTCTCATTCATGGGTGACTTTTTATAGGGAGTGTGGTACCTTCTGTTATCACCCTATAAGTTATAGGAATCAATTGGTGACTGGGATATTATCTGTCTCTAGTGTTTTTGTTGACAAATGATTTTTCATTCTGCAAATAATTTAAAAAGAAAAGAAAAATAAAAAGAAAAAAGAAAAAAGAAAAGAAAAAAAAAGAAAAAGAAAGAAAAAAAAAGGAAAAAGAAAAAGAAAGAAAAAGAGGGCATAAAAGAATTGCAATAAAAGCCCCATGCAATAATAGTAACTTGGTCCATACCTTTCAAGCATGGCCAAGTTCTTTTTAAATTTGATGTTGATAGGGTAGTGAATGAATTTGG
>ML867420.1:6564-27736 GCA_009831015.1 Picea engelmannii
TTTCCTCTCTTGTGGCTTGCCTTTCTTGACTCACACTCTTCTCTAAGTCGATTGTACTCAGTCCCCATGTGCCCAATAACTCTGGGTTGTGACCACTCACACCCACCCTCTTACATTCATTCAATGATTGGCTTTGGGAACACACAATCAGAAGGATGTGACCACTCACACCCACCATCTTACATGCATTCAGTGATTGGCTTTGGGAACACTCAATCAAAAATTAGAAGGTTCATATACAATTGGCAAGCTCATGATAATGGGTTGAATCGATATACATGGGTGATTCCTCCCTTTGACCCCTCTCAGCCATTATCCTAGACACTTCCCTCTCTTGTGGATTGGTTCAACCCCCATCGCTTGTGCATGTCCCCTTTAGTAGTTGGCATGACATTTTTATTATTAAAACATTGAAATACAATTCACATATCACAACGCTTGGTCGTAGCCACATATTATATCCACATAAGCATTAATTAAACTGAGGATGTTACATCTACAGTGGTGATTATTGTGGTGAATGAAAATGGCGAGTAGTTATAAAATTGAGATCAAGAAATTTAATGGGAAAAGCGTTGAGCTTTGGAAGCTGAATATGGAGGATCTTCTAGTAGATAAAGAACATACGTTATAGCAAGATTTGCCTCACCTTGTGCAAACTTGCACAAAAGGGATTTTTTCATTTCCCTATGCAGACTTGAAGTCCCTTTTTACAAATCCCAAAGCTAAAAACATTATTTTTCCACATATACGCGCCCTACCTATTGTACAACATGTGTATACGCAGGTTGCACCACTACAACCCATGTACATCGGGATTTGTGCCCAAAATTAAAAAATGGTGTAAGGTTTCCATGTCATGTCACGAGATCCATGATCCTTGGCCTTCCATTTAGTGGAAACGTTCTGACTCGACCCTTCAGTTCCACTTGAAGGCTACAAATGGGCTAAATCTAAGCTATGGAAAAGGGGAGAAGAATTCAACTTTGAGAGCAAAGTTACTCTGGAGAAATTATTCACTTCATATTGAGTCTGCATCCCTTTGTTCTTTTAAGTCTGAACACATTGTTCAACCCCCAAGCTCTTCCCTACATGATTGAGAACCTCATTGTCTCTCTTATATGAGCTTACCTTTGGTGGAGGATTGAAGTAGTGGAGGCCCAACTAAAAGGGACTTAGTTTCTCGGTTTTGAACCGTGCTGACATGGAAGTTTGTAATTCATTCACTTCTGTTGATTACATTTTAATATAAATACTCTTTTCTCGTCCAATTAATATCTTGCAAATATTTGAATTGTTATTCCACGGGCGTATTTGTTATGAATGTTGATGGATTATGCAATTGAAGGTGCTAACATTATATATTATCATCACATGCTTGCGTTTCTTGGTTGTTGAGGACAAGTTGCAGGTGTATTGGTTTGAGTCAAGTGCTCAATGGTGGAATCGAACGTCTGGACGAGGTAGGCCTTTTATCTTGTCTTGCTAGCATATTTGTCTATATAGCATACCTGATATTGGAGTTGATTTATGCAGTCATTTCCATCTATTGTGGTTTACCCCTAGCCATAGAGATATTTTCCTCGTAACAAAATTGACGACCATACTAGGGATAAAATCTTCTTTTTGGGGGTTTAGAGTGTTTTTCTCCTTAGATTGCTCTTGTTTATATTGAGTTTCTTGTCGTATGATTGCTTGACAGCCTCTGTTCATTCTGAGTCTGAGTTTCTTATCCTTCTCCTTAGTCTGGCTGTGTTTTAACACATATACGCGGGTTTTTGCCTGACATTCTCGTACATACGCTTGTTGTCCTCCTGCAAGAGGCGTATATACACGCTTTTCCCCTGAACAGTCGCGTACATCACCCTTTTCTGCTTGGTTGCTGGGTAGGTTTTGATGATTGTTGAGTCTTATTGGGTCTCTGTTATGACTGTTAAGTGTATGTGGAAAGACAAGAAACCTTTCTTTGGTTGAATTTTTGGGTGGTGTGTTTCTCATCATCCTTTTCATTTGATTGTCCTTGCATCTTGGGCTGGGTGTTTGTTCCTTGATATTCTACTTGGTTTGTCTCTATTTACACACAGTAGAGTTTTTATATCAAGCTATTGTTTAGTCCTTGCATTTTCATTCCTTTATATTGAAAATACAAAAATATTAGGCATTTTACATTGTTGGCATTTGATCCTTTGAGTCCTTATCGTTGATCTTAGTACATGTAAATAAAGATTGCATCTTATTTGGAATTGCAGAACTAAATTGAGAATTGCATTTTGAAAAGCATGTAATTTATTGGGAATTGAAGTTAGGACTTTGCATTGTATTCATATTCATTTATTTTACTTGCCGAGTCATAACATCACTAGTTTCACGACCGCACCTTTTTGAGTAAGCAAGACCACTAAAAGTAACACTATAATTTAAAATTGATTAGTAACGATTTTATTTTTCTAGGGTGCACAAACTAGCTTATGATTTAGAGACTTGGAATAGGATTTTGTGAGTAAACTTCTCCAAGGCTATTAAATCAACATATGTGTCTGACTAAGGGAGTGGAGAAATCCATTGTACAATCAGTAATATCAGGAGGCTTCACTTACATCGGAGTTAAGCACGAGGTCGCGTGGGGTTGGTTGAAGGGATATCCCCCTGATACCTTCTTAGCGTCAAATATATTTCTGGGGATCTATTCGTATATGAGGATCTTGCTAATACCTTTACCTCTGTGAGAGGCGGTACTTTCGAGGTTTCGGGCTTTGTTACCCTGCTCATACTGTGGACCTGACTTTCGATTGTTTGCTTGTGCATCGGTTATATCGTGCTTGCTTAGTTGCTTGACTTAGGTACCACACGGGTTACTTGCAAGAGTTATTCTGTAGGTACACTGGGTCAGATAAGGGTCGGACAACACACAACCTTTATGGAGGATTACCTCTCTGAGGGGATCTGACTGACTAGTTGTTAAGCCCACGAGGGCCCTTATAACTAATTCTGATACCTCCAATCTTTATCAGAGGAGTCTCAGGCCCCTCTTGGGAGAGGCATACCTACTTTAGAGGGGGAGGCCCCTTTCAACCACTTTACCCTGTTTGTGTGCATATTGGCCTTTTGATTTTATTTTGGTGTGTTCTTTGATCATTGGTTGACCTTAGGATTTTATACCGTGCCTCGAGTTGTCATTATCATGGATAGTGGAGTTCCTTTGGTTCCCTCATTTACCGCTACCTCCCCCATGACATTCACTTATTTCATGGGGATGAATCCGTTCGCGTTTCATAATGGTATGCAAAATTATGATACTCAATCAATGCCTCGGGTCTCTAATCATTTTCCTCTTGATATGCCAAACATGCCTTCAACCTTTCCATCCTCTCCCTTGCGTGCTTATATGAATCCTAGTTTTGGATCTGGGGGCACGATGGCTCCGTTGTCTACATCTTCATTTGATAGGAGTCATGTCCCTCAACCAACTCTCATTGTGGGAGGTTGGAATCTCCCTTCTTACGGATCCAATCTCGGCTTCATCCTTCGAGGAGCCAGTGCTCCAATGGGTGGTTATTCTACGTATTACACCCCATCCGTGTATCCTTCGTCCACTATACCAGTTCCTATGAACACTGTTCCCATGGCGGGTCTCCATATGTCCTCTGGTATTTCATACGGAGGGAATTAGTTTTATGGTACAGGATACCCTCTTCACGAAACCCCTTCACATGGGAGAAACACATATCCTCACCTAAATAATCCTTATCACGCTTTTGCCTCTTCGCAGACATCTGCTTCAGTGATGATGCCTGTACAAACCTCTATGGATCAATTAGACGGAGGATACTACCTTTCTGGATGGGGACAAGGTGTAAACCATGACCCTTCCTGGCCTGCAATTTCTCAAAACCAGTCTTTCCCGGGTCCTTGGTCTCAAATGCCACAACTAACCACCACCACTAGTCCAATCTCTGCAAGTCATACTGGAATTCCATCACCAACCTTTGCTAGTCATGTTGGGGATTGGTCGACAACCTCTGCATGCCAGGTTGAAGACTCGCAACCAGCCGCTGCAATTCATGCTAGGGGCATCACTCTAGTCACCATGAGTCATACTGACATCACATATCCAACCTTTGTGCATCATATGGGAGATGAACCACCAGCCTCTGCCAGTCACGCTGAGATCATGTCACCAACCATTGTGAATGATGTTGGGTGCATTCATACAATTGAGAAGCCTAGATGTGTAAGACGTAAGCCCAAGTTTCTTTGTAGGATTTGAGAAGGAGATCACCTTACTCGTTTGTGCCCTACTACTGTCGTGATACCAGAAGCGTGGTCCTCACCTAAGGGCCCTTCAAGTTTTGAGTCATCTTTGGTTTCCTAACACTTCATTTCTCCTTTGATTGACACGGTAGTCATGTTGATGCAATCATCACCTAACCCCGCTCTTATTTTTTAAGGTGGTGCGTCTCCTAGCCTTGTTGTCTCGCATCATATTCAATCAATGGTTGAAGAAGTGGTCGTACCGATGCAATCTCTAGTCAATCCAACTCTTATTTTCGAGGGTGATGTGTCCTTCAACCATGTCATTAGCATTTCTAGTACTGCACCTTCTGAACAAGAGAGAGTTTTACTCTCCCTCCAAGTCTTGGAGAGGTTCCCTTTGGCTAGGATAGTCTTGTGGGGTATCAAATTCTTCCTCTGATACCTTTTCAGGTAAGAGACGTTCTCTGATATATCATGGAGAAGGTAACCTCCGCTAGCACTTTATCCTCCTCGACTTGGAGAGCTTTGGGTTTTCCCAAGCTTGTGTCAGCTATTCATAAGTTGCTCACCTTTCACAGAAATCCTGCATGGGAGCCTTGGCCTCCCCCGTGACATGCCGCCTAGAAACCCCCCAATGAGTCTAATTTAAGCTCTTTTCCAACTTGTGTAAAAAGCGAAAAGATTGTCGAGTGAATTTGTCCCTTTCACACTCGTAAATTGGATTTGAAAGGTCGCGAGTCCGATTTAAGCTCTTTTTCGACTCTCTCAAAAAGAGAAAAGATTGTCGAGTGAACTTGTCTCTTTCACACTCGTAAATTGGATTTGAAAGGACGTCTATTTGGTGCAAGTTTATCCCTTTTTCAAACCAAGTATACTAAGATTACGAAAAAAGAATTTTTTTTGGCGTTAAGTTGTAATTGCATCTCATGCCCTTGCTTGCAGTATTGAGCCTATTGTCGGTTCTCGTTTTTGCATTATAAGCCTTTCACCTCAGCAATTTGCATCATCAGCCAAGCAGAGCCTTGTTTATATCCTTTGTAGCTTGACATGCTATACCCAGGTGGAAGCATTCCCCCAAGTGTCCATCTCCTGCATGCACCTCCTTGCATTGAGCATAAGTATGTTCCACTGCTGGAACTAGTTTTGCTTACTTGCGACACTCGTTTCCTCCTCTGTATCATAGCATTCATTTGACTATGAAAAAACAAAAAAAGATGGGCAGGAAGGGAATATTATCTTATATTGGCAGTAGTTGTGTCGCCTTTGAATATAACACAAAAATTATCAGTCCAATTGTCATCAAAATTTTAGGTTTAGCATGACCTTAAGAAGTTGAGCTCGTTATAGAGAGTTTACTCCCCCGATTGATTACTCTTCTAGTCCCTATGGAGAGTTTGATTGATGCCTCCCGCATCTCAAAGTTTCATCATTGAGTCTATGCTGCCAGAGTCTTCCATATGTCTTATGCTCTTGTTCAAAGGATGTCTATCAACCTGTGTCGACCATTCCTCAGAACTCTTGACTTTGCATGTCATCCATACCCTCAATGTGTCTCAGAATCACATGAAGTTGTAGTCCTATTGCGCACCCTGGTCCTACTTTCCTCATTGGTAGGTAACCTTGAACCCAACAATCAACATTTCACCATTGGTCATTGACTGAGTGGTTTCCCTTGTGTTCGATGACAATAAATATATTCACACATTGGGATTCGTGCAGTGTCTTGGATGTCATTAGCCTTATTGGTAGTTTCCTCGCCTTTGTCAACAATTTTCCTTATTTGCTGCTATTCAGAGGGTCTTTTTCGTTTACCACTTGCATCCAACACACGCGAAAGACACACAGGGTCGTTGTTTGGTGAACATGTTCTTTGTCCGATTTCCTCAAAATCATCAAGCTCCTGCTTTGTACCTCGTGCTGAATGATGAGAGATGCCTTAATGCTCTCCTTTCAGCGGGTTTCCTTCCATCGACTTAAACTCATCTATTCTGGAGACGAGACCTAGAGTCATATCAGTACCTAGAAGCTTGCAGTCATTAGTGGCAGGTTCTCTCGCTATCGATAGTTGGGAATACATCAATGTCTTCTGATTGATAGATTCTTCAAGTGTTCGACCCCAACTCCTCTATTCACACTTGTAAGAATGTACTCAGTGCCTTGATACCTACTTTCATTATCGGTAGGATGTATCGCGTTTGTTAGCGGTATACCTTAATGACCGGTAATAAAACAAAGTCTAATTGTGTTCGACCTCAACTCCTTTATTCACACGATGTAGACTTGCACCTTTGGCGGATTGTGTAGAAGACTTGAAGACATCAGTTTATAGTCACAGCTTTCCTGAGTTGTTGCTACCTTTCATTGGACCAATATCCATGTGACTTCACTTATCATGGGAGATCAGATTGTAGTCCATTGTATACATATATCTTTAGATTGATTTTGAGACTGTTTTTACTAGGCCTTGTTCGTGACTATGACAGCCTTTGGTATGTACCTTTGTATTGCCTATTCATGGTCATGAACTAATCCGTAAGACCTCAACTTATGTGCTTTTAAAGTTTGAAAAGAATGCTCTTATTTGAATTTCATCACCACAGGAAAAAGAACTTGAACAGCATGAATAAAAACTTATAATCTGAAATGGAAACAGCTGGAACAGAAATGAGAAAACAGAAAGATGAAACACAGTAAAAGAGAGTCACAAAACACTGAAATTGTTAACGGAGTTCACCCCCTTCTCTGGGCTATGTCTCCGGGTCCCTCTCCAATGGGTACCGATCCAATATTAGCTTCAAAATGGTACAAAAATGGCTGGAATCAACTTCAGCAATAACTGTAAAACATAAAGCTGTGCAAATCCTTCAAGACTACTCTGCAAATTACAATTGGTTTTCAAGAGCAAGAAAACCATACTAGAACAGAGACTAGTCGACTAGAATAGCATCAACATCTGGTCAAATTTACAGCTAGCAAAAAAACTCTCTCCTGCGTATTGGCTGAACAATGGCTATATAGCTTACAGCTCCATCCCGATTCTGTTCCTCGTGCATTAGTTCCAACTGCGAAATGCCCGTCAAGCAACAGAAAGATACTTGAACGTGGTTGAAACTCCTCGAAATGTGGCCAGAATCCCGTTTATTAAAGCGTTCAGTGGGAGGATAAATAACGGTTCGACTCATCTGCTCTATGTTACCACAGATCTATGCCACAGAATGGATATCATCCCCGGGCTGTTCCAACAAATCGCATTAAACTGTGCACAAAACGTTAACCACCAGCTTGACCGCGCACCAAACCGCCAAATGTTACATAACTTGACTGTGCACCGTCCATAGCATATTATATGGTTATAATATGTTTGTTGCATGCATTGAACCCTTTAGTATAGGAGTTGAAAACATACGTTATGTTTAGTTTTCATGACATGTGGCTTATGCGCATAGCATTCTCTCTGTATAACCATATGTAATAACCATTCCCCTTTTTAAAAATGCATTAACCCTCTTTTTAAATGTGGTAAAGTCTTGATGTTTACCAAACCTGGGCATTGCATTGCCATTTTCACTGCCATTGTACCATTTTCTCTTGATTTTGGATCGATGTTATTTTGATGACGAATGATCCCCTGGATCATGAACAGTTGTTTGGTATATTTTCACATGGATCTGCAGTGTAATTCAAATTGGCAACCATGTGTGCAAAGTTAGTACAGATTGTAATGAGCAACTAGTTCTTCCATCTGAGTCCCCATTACTCCACTTTTGGGTCTTATAATGTATTTCGACCATCACATATACTCCTCTGACCTCACACATTAGGGGACATCTATTATAGCAAGATTTGCCTCACCCTATGCAAACTTGCACAGAAGACCTTTTTCCATTTCTCTATGCAGACTTGAAGTCCCTTTTTGCAAATACCAGAGCTAAAAACATTATTTTTCCACATATACGTGCCCTACCTATTGTACAACATGCGTATACGCAGGTTGCACCACTAGAACCCGCATACATTGGGATTTGTGCCCAAAATTAAAAAATGGTGTCGGGTTTCCATGTCACGTCACGAGATCCACGATCCTTGGCCTTCCATATACTGGAAACGTTCTGACTCGACCCTTCGGTTCCACTTGAAGGCTACAAATGGGCCAAATCCGAGTTATGGAAAAGGGGAGAAGAATTCAACTTTGAGAGCAAAGTTACTATGGAGAAATTATTCACTTCATATTGTGTCTGCATCCCTTTGCCCTTTTAAGTCTGAACACATTGTTCAGCCCCCAAGCTCTTCCCTACACGATTGAGAACCTCATTGTCTCTCTTATATGAGCTTGCCTTTGGTGGAGGATTGAAGTGGTGGAGGCCCAGCTGGAAGGGATTTTGTTTCTCGGTTTCTAACTATGCTGACACAGAAGTTTGTAATTCATTCACTTCTGTTGATTACATTTTAATATAAATACTCTTTTCTTGTCCAATTAATATCTTGCAAATATTTGAATTGTTATTCCATGGGCGTATTTGTTATGAATGTTGATGGATTATGATATTGAAGGTGCTAACATTATATATTATCACCATATGCTTGCGTTTCTTGGTTGTCGAGGACAAGTTGCAGGTGTATTGCTTTGAGTCAAGTGCTCAACGATGCACTTCATTGAACGTCTGGATGAGGTATGCCTTTTATCTTGTCTTGCTAGCATATTTGTCTATATAGTATACCTAATATTAGAGTTGATTTCTGCAATCATTTCCGTCTATTGTGGTTTACTCCTAGCCATAGATAGATTTTATTGCACCTACAGGTATGTCAACAGAAGACTAGGCGAAGTTGGATAGGAAGGAAAATAGTACAATATGGTTGTGTCTTTTAGATTCGATGTTATTGAATGTCTTTGGGAGAAGCTACATCCAAGACGTTATGAGATAAGTTAGGGGCTTTGTATCAGTCTAAGTCTGAGAAGATACAACCAAGATGTTATGGGATAAGTTAGGGGATTTGTATTAGTAGAAGTCCTTAGTAAATAAACTTTTCATTCATAAGAAGTTGTATCTCTTAAGGATGAACGATGGAGACTCGATGACAAAGCATCTAAATGCGTTCAATACTGTGGTAAGTCAGTTGTTGTCTATCGACATTAAAATTTACGATGAAGATAAATTCATTAGTTTACTATGTTCTTTGCTAGATTCATGGGATAGTTTGGTAGTAGTTGTTGGGATAATGAAACCACGTTAAAAGTTGATGATGTGGTTTCATCCTTGTCATTGGAAGAAATGAGGAGGAAAACCATGGATAGTCAAAGCACAAATGCCTTATATATAAGAGGATGTTCCCTCGATTGAAATAAAAATATGTCCTCGAGTGGGAGATCTAAATCTAGAGGTAGATCTAAATATTCAGTAAAATCCTTAAGGAAGTGCTAGAAATGTGGGAAAATTGGGCATTACAAGAAGGATTGTAGATCTAAAAGTGTTGAGAGAGGGAAGGGATCTAATGATGTTCCTTCCATAAAGGGAACGCTTCCTCAAAGGAAGGAGGGGATGCGTACTTGGTTTCTTCAAGCACACATGTAGATCATGATGTATGGTTAACCGATTCAGTTGCTTATTCTGACTCTCCATGGGGAGTGTTTCTATGAATATGAAAAGTATAATGAAAGTGATGTTTTCCTAGGGGATGACTCGACAATTAAAATCATAAG
The DNA here is from genome assembly GCA_009831015.1 of Picea engelmannii. NCBI lineage: Eukaryota > Viridiplantae > Streptophyta > Pinopsida > Pinales > Pinaceae > Picea > Picea engelmannii. The sequence goes on from ML867420.1 coordinate 16,520, forward strand.
ACGAGAAAAATTCAAGTTGTTGCTTGAGGATGGAAGGATTAGAACACTCCCTAGGGTTTTTCACATTCCAAAGCTGGCTAGAAAGTTTATATATGTAAGTAAGATGAGTGACACAGGTGTACATATTATGTTTGAAAATGAAACCTAAAAAATGGTTCAAGGAGCAATGGTGTTGATGAGGGGAGTTCATAGTGGAACTCTATACAAGCTACTAGAAAGCACTATCAGTAATGGATATAACAATTATGTTGTTCCTGAGAGTGGAAATGAAGAAGACCAAATCCCTGCAGTCTATAAAGAAAAGACAATGTTGTGGCTTCAAAGGCTAGGGCATATTGTAAAGAAGGGCCTTCTATTATTACACAGTAAAGGTATGGTTGAATGTATGTCTAATTGCACACTGGATTTTGATTTCTGTGAACATTGCATATATTCTAAACATAATTGGGTAAGATTCTCATCCAAAGCTACAAGGGCAAAAGAAAACTTGGAGTTAGTGCAAAGTGATGTGTTTAGACCTGTGCTCGTTCCATCACTGGGTAAATCTATGTACTATTTTTCATTCATTGATTATTTCTCGAGGGATACATGGATTTCCTTCCTCCGAAAGAAATATGAGGTCTTTAATAAATTTAACGAGTTTAAGGCTCTTGTGGAGAATCAAGTAGATTAAAAAAAGGACATATAATGCGGGAGGATTTATGTGAGAATGAATTTGAGGAATTTTGTAAGAGGTGCAGCATAGAAAGGCATAAGACTATTCCATACACACCTCAACGGAATGGGGTTGCGGAAAGGATGAACATGATGTTGATGGAAAAAGTAAGAACCACGCTTAGTGGTGCTAGGTTAGGACAAGAATTATGGGTTGAGGCAGTGGGCATTACATGTTATCTGGTAAATAGATCACCTTCATCAACGTTGGTGGAAAAAACTCCACACGAGGTATGGATTGGTAAGAAACCCTCTCTTGAGCATCTCAGAGTGTTTGGTTGTGATTCTTATGTACATGTTCCAAAGAAAAATAGGAGTAAGATGGATAATAAAGTTGAAAAGTGTATCTTTATTGGTTAAAAGGATGGTATAAAAGCCTATAAACTTTGGAAGAGGTGCGACTGTAAACATTTGTTGGTTTTCCTGGTTAAAGGTTTCCAAGATAAAATTTTAGTACTATGTGTGAATGTTATTGTTTCCTTTTTGTTTTATAAAGAATATATGTGTGCATTGCTTATTGTAAATGTTTAAAACCTACATAAATCCACCCAAAGAAATAATCTAGTTTTCAGTGGTGTCCTAATCTTCCACAGTTTCTATCGCCACCATTGTTTGATTTGGACTAGACCATCTATGAACATTTCCTTGTAACCAGACCTTGCAATATAAAAAACCAGCACCAATATTTTTGGCCCAAATGACCAAGTCCTTCTCCTCTTCGATGGAAACAATGTTGGTTGTCAATATTTGAACAAAAGCATGCCACTCCACAACTACATGTTCCTCCAGGCCTAAAGTTTCTCACTTCATCCACCCTCTTCTCCGTAAATATGGTACGTTCATCGTGCTTATATATGCCAATGAAATTATATTGTAATTTCTTGAAGAAGAATGTAGGCTAATAGATAAACTCAAATAATTTCCACAACCAATCCAAGAATCCATCCCAAGTCTAATGTTTTTGCCATTTCCTATCCTCCATGCTAATAAATTTTCCATCAGGGGGAAATCTTGAACCAAGGCTTTTCATACAATGAGTACACTAGTAAAGATTTTATTAGGTAACCCAATCCACTCTAACAATTATAAGAGATAGCCCAAAGGGCATTGATCCAATGGTGGAAATCGAGGAGTTTTTTAGCATTGGGCAAGGTTCAATTCCCGTGAGGGCTTTACCTGGAGCCATGGGGGCATCTTGAGGTAGTGGTCGAACATGTGGTTGCACCCAAAGATACTATATTAAATGGTATCGTGACCCGTGCACACATAAGTGGATCAAATCCCACCCCCATGTCCTTCAAATTTTAAAGTCCTCGAGGTGTAGGACAGTCGGTGATAGAGTGTGTTGTTAAGGCACTCTGTGATGTTAAAGTCACCGGTTCGAAACCTGCGGGGACAAAAAATCCAGCCATGTTAAGGGTTGGTATGGATCAGGCCAGGTGCGATGCCCGAGTGATTTTGATGGCTTAGATGCCCCCGAGTCACGGTTTCTTAGGCACAAGTTAGTCCCACATGTCACGGACAAACTAACAAACAAAAAAAAACAATGATAAAAGATATTTTATTCATTATAAATAAAGGATATGTGGAGCGAATTGCTTTCCTTCTACAGTTGGAGTTTATCCTAGATTTCATCACCTTATTAGTTTGCCTTCATCGTCACGTATGCATGCAACCATCATTCTCTTCCTTCGCCATTGTGGATGTTTTGTCATCTTGTAGTAGTGAGTGGGAGGTCGGTGCAAGATCCCTTCTCATACTTCTAGTGCATGGAGGTTCTGGAATATGTTTTTGTTTATGAGTTTTCTCGTAGAAGACATAATGGGAGATGATATCAGATCAAAGGTTGAAGCATTCAAGCCTCTAGTTAGATCCTTAAAAGTCAAGCAAAGGAAATCATCCTTCATAAAGGAGATTTGCTAAATGAGTGGAAACCATTCCTCAATTGGATCTATCATCCTCGTAACCAATAAGAAAAGCCCTTATTATGTTTGAGCACACATTGATTGGAAATTTTATCAGCCTTTGGCCTAGCCCATGAGTTGTAGAATCTTAGGTAACAGAGCATTGGTCACCCAATATTCGTGGATGGGTGCTTTCATTTGCTTATGGCCAAGGATATTTGTGTTTCTTTTTTTCGATAGGGAGGAACGTGATTGGATATTTTTTTTGGACCCTATTTCATGGGATCCACATGAACGTTCTTATCTCCTTAGTCTCTTGACTTTAATCTAGAAGAAGATATTTATTCAATCCCAATGTATTTTAGGTTGCCACATCTCCTTTTGATATCGTGAGATGACATGTCTCTTGAAGATATTGAGAACAAGTTGCAGAAATTTAATGAAAGAGCAAATCCAAAAGGAAACATGTACTCCTGCTCATGAATATGCATTGAGTTGGACCTGGAGAAAAGTATTCTAGAAGCATTGCAAATCAATATGGATGGTTGGAGTCACCAACAAGCCATACATTATGAGCAACTTCCTTCTAAGTGCAGTGTATGCCATGTTTATGGGCATGTTGCTAAAAAAAAGGTCCAAAAATTCAAGAGGAATAGCCACCTCCATAACAATTGTTGAATAAAGACACTAAGTTTGGGTTGGCACCTAATAAGTGCATAAATTCTTAGCACAAGGGGCCTTAGAAATCAAAGTCATCCCAGGAGGGCCTTAACGAATCAAACATCAACAAATTTGAAGTTCTTGGAAACCTAGAATATTTAGAGAAGGAGATCGAAAGGGAAGAGGAATCGCCAAAAGACTCAAACTTTGGAATATTTTCATCTTAAAGGTGATGTAGATCCATCCAAGTCCCAAGCAGATCCACAGTTCAATGCCCCATCAATAATAAAAGAGAAGGAAGTAGAGTAGGAAGAGGAAGCAAGGGAATACAAGGAGGAATAAGAGGAGAAGAGGAAACATGGGAGGAATCAAAAAAGGAAGAGGAGGAAGATGTGGAGAAAGAGCAGGGAAAGGAGGTAGAACCTCCTACTATGCCAGTGTGGCATGCTCATCCATTTGAGGCCTCCAAACCTATTTCTCTCACCAAAGTCCCAAAGACAATTCCACATACTTACCCTCCTCTCACAAAGGTTGGGAAATCTAGTTGCGACTAAAGATAATATAAGATAGAATCAAATATATTTTTGGGCCATAAGTTAACTCTAGGTTTTCCCCTATTTAAGGAGGGGTAATCGCCTGCAAATGATAGTTGTGTATTGATTTTGCATTCACTTTGTAATAATTTATCCTTATACTCATGGATATGATAGAAAAAGTCTTTGTAGGAAATTTTGTCATCTCTCCCCCCGATTATTCGATGGGAGAAGGAAATAAGTGCAAGTCTCGATATTCCTTCTCGAGTTTTGTATTATCTAGTTATATAGTTTGGCCATAGTGATTTTTTAATACAAACTCCAATTCGTTGAATTAAAAGAAACAATTATAAGGGATGGATGTATTTCCAAATGAGTACTTCCTTCCATAACCTTGCCCCAGTTAACATCTTCTGTGAGCTTTTGGGAGTCGGGGCCTTGACAGAATGGAAGATGCTCTTTAGACCCCAACCTCCATCCTTCTTTGGTTTAGCTAGTTTGTTCCATCTTGTTAATGCCAACTTCTCCTTCTCATTCTTCTCAATGCAAAGAAAATTGAAATCTTTCTCCTAATTTCGTGGAATACCAATGTATGCTAGGGGTTGCTAGTAGATCAAGATTGCCTCCACCACCAATGGAGAACCATCTAGTGTACGATGAAGTAATGGCACTCTCAATCTTTCTATATAAACACAACCAACCCCTATATCCATACTCATTAGGTCTTAAATGGAAACCTAGATATTTGAGGCCTAATAGAAAATCCCCTTCTTGAAATGCTAACCAAATAGCTCGACTCTTTTGCCTCCACTTCGGTTCTTCCCATTGTAGCAACTCTTTCTTTGATGATTCCATCTGTTTCAAAATGATCATCTTTTCCTCATTGGCAATTCCATTCATATTATATTAGCATATATTTTAAATGTCATCTTCAATAGTCAACAATTATTCTCGTCAAACCGTATACTTCTCTTTGGCTCACTTGACGGTTTTCCTCTTGATCCTTGTAATATTATTTGAATTGAAACATTATATAATCCTCCAAGTGCCTCTGGATATGCTTCCTTTGAACTAACTCCCTAAATTATGGGTCCTTCAACCAATGAGACTTGAATTTGAAAGGATCAAGAGGATTTTAGCCTACCTTACCCACTTAAATAGAGATGGGAACATGATATGATACCCCACTCTCTCTTATCCAAGATCTGACCATGCCCACAATGTAACGTCCCCCAACTTAACTAAAGAACATTACATGCAGAATACACATAAAAATAAAAAGAATTTATGCTAACTAATCCTTTAGCTTACCAGCTACATGAATACATAGATTAACCATTCTGATACCATTAACTCAAATGCAACTACAACATGTTGAAATAAACAAGAATGAAGCTAATAAACTGATTCACAACAACATAGAAACCATTCATGTACACAGAGTTAAAACACAACAATTTGGCTCATAAAACAACACAGAACATAAATAAACACTTATATTTTCGGAACAATTGCGTGACTAGCTTCTTGGGATAGACGTTCCACCCAACCATAGACTCGTTGTTCCAGATCTCAATGACAAATCATCCCCGAGCTGGGGCCAGGAATCCACAAAAGAGGGTGTCTCTCATTGTCCACTCACAACTCAGATAATCCCACAACCCACTGGTATTCTCCCATGGCTCTCCTAAATTTCTTCCAGCTCACTTCCTCTTGACTTCCCCAACCCAAGGAATTTACCCCTTCACTACTCTCTTTCCATCAATGATCCAAAATGATCTTTTAAGACAATGGTTAAGCTTTAAAGCGTGAGTTCATTAACCAATTAGGAATTGAAGAAAGAGAAGGAAATTAATGATACATCATGGCATCCATAATAAGAAATGCAGATCTGAAAGTAAGCACAAAGAACCAACAAACCATAACAACAAATTTGTTAATGGAGTTCGACAAGATTGCCTACGTCTTCGGGCCTTTGTCTCAGTTGGTGAGGCTTTCTTATTTCTGTTCAATGCTCAAAAGTACATCAGAAAAATGTCAAATGGATTACAAAATAGTCTGGATGTGTTCTGCTCGACCTCAAGAACCCAACACAAATAACGACATTGAAAATGGTTGAGCATAGCTCCCGGAATTGGCCCGCAAAGTTCCCCTCCTCGATGGCTTCCCTACATAAAAAATGTATTTGGCTTCACAATTCTACAACATTTCTCTTGTTCTGAACTTGTCTGGATTTTCAAAAACCTATGGTTTATATAAATTCTGATTTGGGGGTCGAAATCCAACTTCCCCCTAACTTTCTGGCCTCAGATTGGGCTCAAATCCCCTTCAGAGGGCCAAAAATCCTCAAAAATCACTAAAAATCAGCTAAAAATCCATTAAAATAAGGTAAAAACCCAAAATTTGGCAGAAAATATGCCTAAGCCCCAATTAGGACGCGTGCCCCCCTTCGGTAGTCATATGAGGGCCATGTGGCCTAGTTCTAAGGGGCGCACCTCCCTTAGCTGGAAAAGGTGCTTAAGTTTAAATTTATGAAAAGTGGGATTTTTCTCTAAAGTAGTAATTCGCTCTTTGTCGCTAGCTCATAGTGGTTATGTCATTTGAAGAGGCAGGTCATGGGATTGAATCCCATGGAGTCCAACAATATAAATTTGACCTTTTTAAGGCCTTGACCATGGTGACATGTGGCACCCTTGGATTGGACCATGTGTCAGCCCATGGTTGGCCAATCTTTTGTCACATGGACTATCAGAACTTTGATACTTCTCATCATGAACCCTTGCCACTTGTTATGACCTAGTGATACCACATGTCATCACCTGATGGCTGCCAATTGTTGAATTTAGAAGCTTCCACGTGTCACATACTGAATATGCCACGTGTCCCTTGACCAATTGACTTTTTACATGTTTGACCCAAACTTTAGATTGCGATAACTTTTGCATGTAGACTCGGTTTTTTGATCCGTTTGCGCCACCAGAAAGCTTGCGATGAGCACTTCGCGATCATGTTATTTTATTGAACATTTGAGAACTTTTATTTTTGATCCTTTCAAAATCCATTTGGATCAATCAATCATCCCATTCCTTTATCAGGGTCTCTCTGGCACATGTAACTAGGAATCTCACTACTGGGAAACCCAAGGGAACTTACTGTTAGGAAAACTACCAGGTAACACAACAACAATAAGCTTGTTGTTTCATTGCAACTCACACACATGAGTTCACTCTTCATGCCTGACAACATGGTTCTTCTACAAGCCTAACAACTTTCTTATTTGATCTTCAACAACTCCAAACAGTTATGAACATGCCCACCATTGTTGCCTCCGAGTTCCAACACTCTTCTCTCCCTTGTTGTCCCAAAATCTACATGTAAAAATTGCTCTCCTTTCCCATACGAATTTCATGTTCCCCCATGCAAGTTGACTCTCACACTCCACAATGTTGATTGTACTCAACCCCCATGCTCTCATAACTATGGGATGTGACTTTTTACACCAACCCCTCTTACATTTGTTTATTGATTGGATTTGGGAACACTTAATAAAAAAAATTAGAAGGTTCATACACCAACAATAATTTTAGGAAGTGGTTTTGAATTAATATACATGGGTAATTCCCCCCTTGGGCCCCTCTCTTAAACATTCTCTTAAACCCTCCCTTCTCTTGTGTATTACTCATCCCCCATCTCTGTCTATGTCCCCCAACAACCAACATCACATTTTATTTATTAAATTCAGATATACAATCCCCGTATTACATCACTTGGCCATATCCACAGATCATATCTACATTATGCATTAATTAAATTTGGGATTATAGCGGGGACATTACATTCTCCCTCCCCTACAATTGTGCATTGTCCTCGGTGTACAACACTATGCTGATATACATGTACAAAATTTACATCAAAATACTTAGAAAAATAAAATTCCACAATTTCACAAATCCAGTAGTAATTCCAACCATAATTTCCTATTCCTCTGCACTTGTTGACCCAAGGAATGTACCCCCTTCATTTTTCTCAGTCCATCAGGTTGTACCATTCTTTTATCAGGGCTCCCAACGTAGGTTGGCTGAGAAAACTCTGAGATGTGGTTTCGAAATTCTAGCTACCCAAAATGGAGTCTTGGATTCTTATATTTTGTTTTCTTCAAAATTGAAAACAAATTGTTGGTACTCCTCTGGTGTGGTTTCTTCGTGCTCCCATGTAGCATCTTCTGGACTGTAGCAAGTCCATTGGACCTTTACCAAGTTGATAGCTTTGTTCCTAATCACTTTGACTTTCCAGTCCAGGATGCGCATTGGTTCCACCCAGAAATCTCCTTTATGTTTCACTTGGATCATAGTCCAATCAATTATGTGGTTAGGGTCAAACACATTTTTCTTTAATAAGAACACATGAAATACATTATGCACTCTCATGGATGCAGACAATGCTACCACGCATGCAGCTGGACCTATATTTTCTAGGACTTCAAAAGGCCCATAATATCTTACTTCCAACTTCAAGCAACAACCCAATCTTAACGAACTTCTCTCCACTTTCACTTTTAAAAATACATGTTCTCCCACTTTAAAATCTCTGAAAACCATGTTCTTTTATGTATAAATTTGTTTGCCTATCTTGGGAAGCCTTTAAGTTATGCCTTATCTTCACCATCTTCTCTTCCATTTCTTCTAGCAAATATGACCCAATAACGGCTCTGTCTGTTGGGTTATCCCAACTTACTTGTGTGTTACACCTTCCATAGAATGCTTCAAACATGCTCATTTTTAATGAGGCTTGATACCTATTATTGTGAACAAATTCAACTACCTGGACACAGTCTTCCCACTTGGATGGTTGGTCCATCACATACATTCTGAGCATGTCTTCAATTATTTTGTTTGTCCTCTCTGTTTTCCCATTTGATTCTAGGTGATAAGTTGTACTGAGATTTAAATTCATCCCAAAGCCTTTGAACAAACCTTTCCAAATATTGGATGTAAACTTGGGATATATGTCTGAAATTATTGTCTTGGGCACTCCATGTAGCATGGAAACTTGTAAGGTACTAGATCTATTATATTAAACAAAAGACATAAATAGTGCAGAAAAATTACCACTGAACAACAAAATGTAGAGAACCACAACCAGATAATGATACCTTTATTGATAGGGAGCAATGTTCACTTGTCTCTTCGAGGGGGCAACCTCTAGCAGAGAAATGCTCTATTACAATAATTCTCAAGACAAGTTTTATCATGCCTCCTACTCTTATTTATACTAATTCTATCTTCTAAAGAACATTCTAGAGGAATATCTTTCTAGAAGCGGAAGCTTCTATTAGGTATTCTTACATTGACTTGTTCACATTTATTCAATAGGCCTTATTAACTAATGTCAACCTTTATTACATGGAAAACACATTATTCAATAGGCCTTATTAACTAATGTCGGTCGTTATTACATGGAAAGTATATTATTCTATCTAAGTGAGGGGTTAGGGAGTTTAGGTCCCTAACATGCCCCCCGCCCCCCCCTTGAAAAAGCCTTGTCCTCAAGGCTTAAGATGAGGAAACTTCTACAAAATGGTAGCTGGCTCCCAGGTGGCGTCTTCAGGTGGATAATCTTTCCATTGGACTAAAACTTCTTGGATGGTGTATTCATGGAGACGATGCTCTCGTTGGTCCAATACCGCTTGTGGCTGCAACCAAATGGAACCTTCTTTATCCAATTTTGGTAGGATGGTCTAGGTGTGGCACTTGGTGCCAATCACTTTCTTCGGGAATGAGACATGGAAAACCAATTGTAGCTTGTAGTGTCTGGGCAATGCTAATTGATAGGACACCGACCCCACACATTTGAGAACAATATAAGGACCATAAAATTTGGGGTCAAGTTTCTGACACTGTTGAGATTTGAGTGAAGTTTGCTTCTATGGTTGTAGGCAGAGAAACACCTAGTCCCCTTCAACAAATTTACGTTCAAAACGAATTTGATCTCCTTGTTACTTCATGCAGTTTTGAGCCATGACCAAATTCTCTTTAAGACTACAGATAACGTTCATGCGGATTGTAAGATTTTGGTCAACCTCCTGAACCTTGGAGACACTCGACATGTATGGGAGAACCGATGGTGGCTTTTGTCCATATAATGCTTCAAAAAGGGTCATGCGAGTGGCAATATGGAAAGAGGTATTGTACCACCATTCAGCTAGGGGTAACCATTGAACCTACTGATGTTGTCGATCTAACGCAAAACACCTCAAATAGGTTTTCAAACACTTGTTAACTGCTTCCACTTGGCCATCAGTATGGAGATGATAGGTTGTGCTAAGATGCATTGGCTGAGCCTGAATAATTCTTGCAAGAAATTGCTGGTAAAAGTTGGATCACTCTAAAAAACAATCAAATGAGGAATTCCATGGAATTTCAAGATATTATCCATACAAATTTGAGCCACGATGGATGTTGTGAATGGTGTTGATGATTACAACTGTGTGAGACATCCTCCAGAACACAGACCTGATAGAGAGCCCATGAGTTGGGTGTGTGGTTCCTATCTGAGACAGAAATGGAACGTTGTGCTAGCCTCCTCTATGCAAATAGTTGAGATGATACTCCAGATGATTCTCCTATGTAACACAGTAAGAAAGAAGATCTGTTGAGTTGGACGTACCTGTGGTTGAGCACATGTGAACGTGTGGAAAAGCCAATGAGTTGGGTGCATCGTTTTGAGACAGAGATGAAATGATGTATTAGCCTCCTCTGAGCAAAGAGTTGAGATGATGAACTCTAGATGACCCTCTTGTGTAATGCAGTGAGAAATAATATCTACTAAGTTGGACGTGCCTATGGATGAGCATAAGTGAATGTGATCCTAATGGCTGAGCACTAGTGAGTGTGGTTCTTCTGTGAGACACAGTGAGATAGAGAGACATCCATGTGGCTGAGCACAGATGGATGTGCCCCTAGTGGCTGAGCACCGGTGGGGGTATGAGATCCCTTGCTATATTGTTCAAGAGTTGGACTTACCTGTAACCCTATTTGTTATGTAAAGGGTACAGGTCGGCCCCACCTTAATGTAAAAGATAATTAATATGATAATTATTAATTATATTTTGATTTATTGAGGTCGGCCCTATTGTGCCAATAGACACATCATTTGATGTGATAAGTATTATATAAATAAAGGTGAATCCCCATTGAGGAAACACACTTAACATTGTGTCATCTCATGATTTCAAAAGTTGTGGTCTAAAATTATGAAAATTACAACACCCTCTTGTGTGCTAGGTTTGGTGATGGTGTGGGAGGTCTTTCTCTTGAAGAATATAGCAAAGGATTGGCTAGGTTTTCTTCCCTTGTTGAGAAGGGTTTCCCAGGATACTTCTTGAGTTCTTATGCATGGTTATTCTT
>ML867423.1:0-13290 GCA_009831015.1 Picea engelmannii
GAAATTTTCCTCTAAAGTCTTTGAACCTAAAACCGAATAATAATTCCCAACCTCGAGCCTTGAACTTATTTTTCTTGATAAAATTATCGTGCCATTTTTCCCTTTGATGTTGTATAACTGTGGCTCATTGTAGGGCATCCTGTCATAGTTTTTCCAACTCATTTATTTGAAGAAGTATTTATTTCTAAGCCTCTGATAGTTCCAACCCAAGTTGTACTATTGTCTGCATTGTCTTAATCTTTGTTTCAATGGGAAGTAGCACTCGGTTAAAATAGACTAACTCATAAGGTATTCATCCTGTAGTAGTCCTTGAGGTGGTTCTTTAGGTCCATAAGGCTTCAGGGAGTCTATCATCCCAATCCTTGAGGTGTTATATGACGGTTTTGGTAATTATGGCCTTAAGGATCTTGCTAGTCACCTCTACCTATATGTTTTACTATGGATTATATGGTGTTGTCACTCGATTCTTTATTTTGTAGTTTTCCATCAGATGTATGACAATTCATAATGTGAATTGAGTTCCTCCATCAGTCACTACTTCCCATGGTATCCTAAACATTGTAAAAAAATATTCATGGAGAAATTTTATTACTTCTTGTTGGGTTGTTTCCAGAAGTTCCTTTTCCTCCATCCATATTGTGAAATAGTCTATACAGATGAAGATGTAAGAGTGTCGATGAGATGAGGTATTTATTGGTACCAAAATATCAATGACCCATTTGTCAAAATGTTCTAACACCATATGTGGTTGTAGTGGCATTTCATTTGCTTGTATGGATCTACCCATGTGTTGGGATTTGTTACACCTCTTCACATATTCTTTTGTGTCTCTGAAAAGTGTTGTCCAATGATACCCTTGGTGGACTATATTGTACCTCGTCCTTTTATATGTAAAATGGAAACAACATGGCCCATCATGACATTCTTTTAGTATTTCATGGACTTTGTCCTCTCGTAGACACCTTTTCATAATCAAATTAGGCCCAATGTAGAAGAGGTAGACATCAATCCATGAGAACCTTTCACTTTTCCTGACTATACTTTGGTGTTCCTTGGGGGACCCCATCTGGATGAAGTAGCATTCATAATTGTAGCAATAAGGTTGGTGGGTATAAGAGTCGTGAATATGGAAATGGAAATCTAATGTGGTAGTTATGGAGTAATGATATAGACGCATGCCATCAAAATGTATTTATTGCAAATTTGAATAGGAATGTGTACATGTCATGTATTACCTTGAGTTCTTATACGATTACAGTGTGGATTGAGCCTTGGTGGAGGAGGATGGAGTCCCATCAATGGTCCTGATCAGAATAGAAGTCTCGTCGTTGTCAGTTTTGTCAGCTAAAATGAAAACATGACTATAGATTTTCGTTCCTTGGGGGTCGGATAATTCTATGACCTAGAAACTACCCAATGTTTAATGGGGTCCCTGATATTCCACCAAATCCAACGACTATGATTTGACTAATCCAACGACCCATTTTCATTTTGGGTTCAAAGGTGATCACTAGTTATCTCAGTTGAACTATCTTCTTCAGAAAAGAAAACTCACTATTGGACTTTTCAAACAAATCCTTCCAAATCAACCTTCCAAAAGGATCCAATGATTGAGGAATTCCTAATCTAATGGTCTAGATTTGATTCAGCCTTAAAGATTTGCACTTTATAACCATGCTACTCACTTCTGAAAGATCTAAGGGTTGAGGACGATCTTTATTGGATGACCCTCCTTCTCTTTAGGCTTGTGCCTACAATTTTTTTCATCAAATTTAAAACTTCCAACACTCATGGTCTTTCCATGACCCATAGTCAACAAGGTTTTTGTACACATCCCTTACAGTTGAACCTTACACTGTGCCTTTGGATCCTTTTGATTCCCTAATTCTCGATGGAAGATTGAGATCAAAAATGTCAATGAAATGGGTGGTTATCATCCTCTCAATATTGCAGCATTGGGATATTTTCTTTGAATTGCATAACTTTTCTTGTTTATGGTTTTCCTTGAAATGTGAAGCCCTCAACATTGTCGGGTTCTCATATCTAAGTCACACCCTCATGGTTCCACCAACTGTCCTTTGAGGTATGATGTGTCAGCATATGGGTTTCTACATGTGCACCACTCAAATTCCATGTGTCTTCTAACTTCCATCTATTTCTTCCACATGATCATGATGTCACTAGTATGCAGAATCACCAATTTTCAAAATTTTGATTTTTTTTTCCAAATTTTCAAAAACAAATTCCCAAATTCAACGTTTTTTTCTCAGCCATCATTGAAGCTCTGAAACTAGCTTCCTAAGGAAAATTTCGTCCCTAGGTATTTGATTTGACCTTTGCACCAGTAAATTCGACAATCCTATGTCAATTTTCCCATTGATTCGACTTCAAAAATTTGGATTTTTTCCCAATTTTTCCCAATTTATTAAGAATTCTTAGAGAATTCGTCAATTTTTGCATGCTACTCTCCTAATTTCTCCCAATTTATCAAGAATTATAACATATTTCTTCAATTTCTTCCTGGTGGTCGACCCATACATAACAAACTTTGTAACCTTCTCTCTAATACAACATTGTTGCATCCCCAGACACCCAACTAAGGCATGCTACAAAACAATTTATGCTCAGTTAGCATAATGTAGCATGCCTAGGGTCCTACCTGAGCCATGCCATAGAAATTTTCTCCCTGATACCATAAATATTTACACTCAACAAGGCATATACCACTCCCATACAATTCTTCCCTGCACAATCTACAATTATGAAACCCAACAAACAAACCAAACCAAACCATGAATACTACATGCACATGATTAAATAATCATGTCCAACATTCAACTATGCAATGTGCACACAAATAATTAGACAAAACAAAAAAATGCATCACACTGCAACACATTAAACAAGAAATTTAAACATTTATAAGCATGAAACTTATCTTTGAAATATGCACCAACTAATGGTAGACCTCTAACATTCAAACCAGTTGTAGACATTGTTGTTCAACACTTTCAATAGCAGGTAACCCCTAAGCCTGGGATATGATTCCAGTAGGGAAAAAAGGGAACTCTCATAGTCTTAGCTAAGGTCTATTATCACGTAGTTCAACACTAGGCTAATGGCACCAACTCCAACATCAATTCCACCTCATAGCCTCCCATTCTACTTATCTTGTCCCACGCAAGGAACTGTACCCATTCACTTATCAATAGTACTTCAGTTGTATCGCTTCCCTTTCAAGGATACAACAATGAGCCGACAACAAAGACTCAAAGAACCATGGAACTTGGAACACGCGATTTCTCTCAAGGACTTTATGGGCACCCACAAGACAATACACTGTGAAAAATATCCCAGCAAATCATTTATGAAGGGAAAATTCTCCACATGCCTCACAACCTACCTATTCGTACCCAATCCACCAATGATTTATAGGGTTACCCACAATAGTCTCCTCCTTCAATCTAGAAATAGTTCGAATGGTTGATTAATCCCCCCCAAAACTCACTAAGATCATGGATTAATTATGCATGCACTTTTCATCCCACTTATCATATAGGGAACTCCGTTGATCCCACTTGGTAATATGTTCCCCTCACTTAGGAACATAGGAAAATCATAACCTAAAATAGGCTTGGAATTTTAGCAATATAGTATTATATTCGCTTGGATCAGACCCCTAACACAAGCCCCTTCGCCCCCTTTTCCTCTCATGGAGTCCTCTCCCCCCATACTCTTTTCATCCTAATACTTGCAACACTATTGTATATTTATTAAATGATAGAATGGTTACAAATTACAAAACCTGTCTCTCCAACCACATATCACACCGACACCCTGGCCTAAAACATCTTGTCTCACCATTCTATATGAACATATACAAATTCATATATATAGTCACTCCATGGGGATATTACACCTGTTGTGGGCCTATCGGTGCCTTAATTTATGGTTTTGAAAACATTGTGTGCAGTTAGTCTTTGCATGCCTAGTTTTTCCTTCCACATAAATTTTAGTGAATGTGTCCAGTTGTGTGCTCCATACTCTATTTTATTTTCCATGCCAAAAGTTATGAATGCAATTATAATTAATGGATCTGATTATATGTATGTTGTAAAGTTGTGTTGTAGGGCCTTGTAACTATATTGTGACTAATTGTAATTGATCTAAAGTGTACATGTAAAGGAATGTGAATGACACAATGAGGATTACATAGTTGGCTAATTGAGTCTTATATTGAAATATTAGTATCATGGATTATATGGAGGAAGTATAGATTTGTGTTTAAATCCCTTGATATTTCTATGCAGGAATCAATGATTGGGGTTTATAGACCCTGAAAATTGTATGGAGTTATAAGGTGCCATGTATGGATTTATGTTATGGACTTAATACAAAGGACTATGTAATGGTTTCCCCTCTAAAATTTTCTATGTTATGTGTGTTTACCTAAATCTATAATGAATATATGGTAATACGGTGATATTGCATATTTTCTTTTCTTACAATTCAAATTTACTAATGTAACGTTCACTAGTGTCCCATGTGAGACCTTATCCTTTTAGGATGTTGACTATGCCAATGGCACGAGTTTACAACTTCGGATCTCAATTGATCAACAAAAAATAACATTAGTAAAAATTAAATGTAAGAAAAACATAAATAATAAATAATAACCCAAAAAAGTACATACAAAAAATGCATTCACTAAGGGTATAATAAAAACATAAACAATGTTTTTTTAATTTCCAAATTCACTTGAGAATTTGCAAAACCCAAATAAAAGATTGAAATTACATAAACATTTAAAATGATGAAATCATAGATCCCATGAACACATAACCACTCCTTCAAGAATTAATTTAAACATCAGTAATATAACAAGAAATAATATCATCTTACAAATACCTACACATCAAGGATTCATACTTAAATCCATTAAAGGACCTCATCTTGACCCAAGAAACTACACGATCTAGAGCTTAGATAATTTTGATCAACATCTGCATCATCCGTCAATTTTTCTCACAATAAAAAATATTATGCAAAGCACATTTATTTATGTTTCACATTCCCTACACTACACAACTCCAATAATCCATAAACACCACTCCATTACAAAACCTCTAATCACATAAACCATAGAAATTTCCACATAATCCAAGTGCAAATACTTAACATATCCTCACAACATACAAGTCATGTGGAGAAAAATATTCTTATGCTTGTAACCCCTTCTAGTACACTATCCATACTTATAAGAAGGAACATGAAGAACACCAAAGCATTTCAAAACTCAATTATCATTAAACAAAAACACAATGCTACACAAAAATGAAAGAATATTAAAAAAAAATAATGAAAAAAAATCTAAACTTAAAAAAAATAAAATAATACACAATATATATATAATAAAGCGAAAAATTCCAATATTTAAAAAAATATTGTTTATTATTACACAAAATATGTAAAAAAATAATGTGATTTAAAATTAACTCTTAATAATATTAAATGATTATATCCTAATCTTAATTGAAAAATTTATGTGTGACATACTAAGATAAATTATTTAAATTTGTAATTTTTTTACATCACATAACAAATTACTACATGAAATTATAGAGAAAAAAAAAATACCAATTACACGGGAAACCATTATATTTCTTGTTCCCATTCTCCTGCTAAATCGTTACACTTATGTTTCTTTATCTTGATGGTTGACTTGTTAAATAATTTATACTTCACACTGTTTCAAATAGATGTGACTCTGTGAAATCCAATCCTACTTTTAAAGGGAAGTAGGCTTTGAAGGACATAAGATTTGTTTCACTTTATCATAAAACTATGGGTGGGAAACTACTAAGCTTGTCAAGCATAGTAATAAACTATTTTTAGATCCTTCTATTTTGTTTAAACATGGGACGGGATATTTTTTACATAAATAATGTAACAAATCATATTTTATGTTTAAACAATATATATGGACTTACAATGATTTCATATATAAAAAATATCCAGATTATCCACTTAATTTATGTTTACTTTATTGTATTTATAAAATTGGAAAAAATCGTTAATGCTTACAAGTTTACATTGAAATTTATTGTATTTATAAAATTGGAAAAAATCGTTAATGCTTACAAGTTTACATTGAAATTTATTGGAAAAATTATAATTAAAGCTATATAAATTATAATTTACTACCCTGTACAACATAGGGAGAGGGAAGGCTTGTTTATTTCTGACGAGACTTATAAAGTTTTGTACGAGTGCCATAAGTGACCTACACATGAGGTTCGTGTGTCAGTATCACAGTCTAATGCGGGTACTCCAAACTTCTCGGCATTAGTCACATATCCTCCATGTGATGGGAGGTAGGTGGGACATCATGTGAAGGGTTCAAGAAACCTTGGGTTCTTGGCCCCTCCAACACTACCTTCCTTTGTTGGAAGGAAAAGGTCACACATCAATGTTGCAACTAGTCCTAGAGTTGGGTTGACTCTATGTAACTAGGTAAAGGGAGATACAATGGTTTCTAGGTTTAAAATCAGTTTTTCTTGCAGTGAAAATGATAATGAAACATCGAGAAGGCCCTAAATTGTTCTAGAATTTCATAAACACTGACTCCTCCATATGACTTTGGGGCTCCTTTGATTTTGGGGCATTGTTCAAAGGGAGGAAGCACAGTATTTTGTAGCGGCATGAAAGCTACATGCTCTTTCATGTGTGAAGAAGGGACTAGTAAGAATAGAAGTAAAGGGGTTGGGAAAAAAAAACCACATTGCTCAATGTTGGAAGGTCTGTGAAGTACATTGTCACTGTGTGCTTGGCGAAGACGTAGTTATGGATTGTGTTGTCAGGATTTCCACGAAAGCTTTAGCAGGGAAGTTTTACTATACTTTCTTAAGGAAATAACAACTCTTTGGTTGGATTCAGGAGTGTTGGAAACTCCTGGTAGGTTACTACCCCCATTACATCATGTTATCCAACCATTGGGTAGTATTTCACTTTTTTGTGGAGAAGGATTTACTCAAAATCTTAGAGTCTCCCTAGACTCTAGGAAAAGGGGTGTTAATGTTAAAATGGTGGCACCCGGATTTATCACTTTCAACAAAGTTTTATCTAAAAGAAATCTTTGGGTTCTCCTTCCCAATTTTCCCCTGGAACTTTGGTCAACAAGAATTTTTGTGGATATCGCAAATTCTATGGGGAATTTTAAGTACTTTGATGAACAGGCAATCCGTTGGAATAACAAATGCTTGGCCTCGATGTTATTTGAAATGGATCTGGACGTTGGGTTACCAGACGAAGTTGAGGTTTTGGTTGGAGAATCCTCCTTCAAATAGACCCTAGACTATGGGCATGATCCCTTCCGATGTCATCTTTGTTGGAAGACTTGAGATCTACGTGGAAACTTCCCTCCCTTTCTGAAGCCTTATCAAGCAACAAGATGTGTTTTAGAAAATCTCGAAAGGACTGAAGTGGAACATCCCAAAGAATTCAATTTCAATTGTGCAAAAGTCACTAGCTCTCCTATGGAAGGTTCCTTTATAGGTAAGATGAAGTGTGTTTTCCTGTCCATTTTTAGTTCATTGTCTAATGAATATTTTACTGCACTTATCAGTCATGAGGATTGGTTAGTGGAAAGGAACCAAATGACTATAATGGAAATAATTGAAGTAAACTAATGGTTAAAAAATTAGTTGAGAAGCTCGAGGATGTTGTGACTATTGATAATGAGAAGGGGGATATATATTAAGTTCCCAATGCACCACTTTGTTTGGATATTAACTCTACTCCTTTGGGAGATTCTATTTCTGACACCCCTACACTCCACTATGTCCTTGTATCCTTGGTTGACCCCATAATGGACCCTCTGATTGGGAGCTCTGTGGACATTAGCCAATCAGGTTCTAGGGGTAACCTGGTAAGGCTTGATGCCCCTTAGGTTTCTTTTAATGAAGTAATGTCTTACACTCCACTGGCTATTGCAATTCACTTTCAACCCATTTTGGGCACTGGAGACAAGTCAAATGCTATGGTTCCCAAAAAAGTATGAAACATAATGGATAGGAAGGTATTTGTTTCCATTGAAAACGGTTTGGAAACCTTCACATTGACACTCTCCCCATCCTCCCCTAGTGATATATCCACTTCTTCACATTTGGCCTTTAGAGCATTGGAGACTAGGCAGGGTGTGTCCTTATGTTAATTCTCTCTTTGAATATTTGTGGGGTAAGGGGTTCCTACAAATTACAAATCCTCAAAATTTTGGTTTATACTATCCGTCCTGACATTATCTTCCTATAAGAGACTATGGATTCTCAGAAAATTTATGTTGAATTCTTTCATAAGGTCTGTCCCTCCTGGGATTATGTAGTTTTGGATATGAATGGATGGTCGAGGGATCTTCTCACTTGTTAGAAACCTTTTTTGGTTGATCTCTATGCATTTGGAACTTCTGTAGGAATTCTACTTGAAGGTAGGAACAAAGACATTTCCAAAAGGATTAAATTTCTAAATTGTTATGGCCCCTACAAGGATAGGGAGGATTTCTAGCAGTCCCTCGAAGACTGTGTCTTTTTAGGGGTTAAATATCTAATTGTTGGTGGAGATTTAAATATTACTCTTTCCGCAAGGGAAGTATGGGGGGTCATGAAAGATTGGATTCTTAGTCCTTTTATTTCTCTGAGCTATTATCTAAAATGGTTCCAGTGGATATCCTCCCCTTTCATTTATCTCCCACATGGAGAAATGGTCGCTCGATATCTATGGGAATTTCAAAGCGCCTAGATAGTTTTTTAATTAATGAAGATTTATTGGGGAGTTTTGATAAATGTAGGTCTTCGACTATTAATTCTGTAATCTCGTATCATAACCCTATATGTCTTCGAATTGAAGATTCATTTGAAAAATATCCTTCCTGGTTTAAATTTAATTGTGCCTAGTTGACAAAACAAGATTTCATTTTATTGGTCATATCCTCGTGGAGGTCTATGGCACACTAGAGAGACCCGTCGACAATGAAGTTACTGGATAGAGAAGAAATTTAAGGATATTTTTCTTAGATGTCCTGATCCAGATTATTTTCGGCATGAAATGAGAGTGGAGATGTAAAAAATAAATGCACAGAGATATCGCAGATATTCAATAATATAGCAGAAATGTATCAGAGATTCATTCATAAACACAGATATACAATAATACATTATTTTTATTAATTAAATAAATGTACAGAGACTATAAAAATACAGAATGAAAGACTCGCTAGAATGATGGCAGCTTATCTCTGAGAAGAGATTTGTCGGCGACTCGCATTCTCAAGAAGATGGTTACAATGAGGATCTGAAGGCATTTTTAGAATAAGAAAGAAGTCCAAAAACCCTATACATCCAAAAACCTAACTCTAGGAGATGAAGCGCCAAAAGTCATGTGGGCCCCGTTTGGGTAAGTTAGTACATCAACTTCCCGGGGTTGTAACTTTTGCATACGATCTTTGTTTTAGGCGTATGATAGCCTGTTGGAAAGGTATCGTCGAGGAGATTCATTTTAGGGCCTAAATCATTCCATAGGATATCATTGAGAACCTTTATCTCGAAAAACCTTCATTTGGGCCATCAAATTGGCCCTGGAAGTTAAAAACTGCTAAAAATAGTAAATTGCCAAAATTGCCAGAAAACTATTTTGGGCCAGTCAGAAAAGGTGGGTGGCCACCAATATCCACCTGGATCAATTCTCCCTCCTTTGGAAGCAATGGTGTCCATTGAGTTAAGTTCCCAAGAGAGAGGGAAAAGCATTTGTTGAATCTGCATCTTGGTGAGCTGCTTGCCTTGCTGGAGACGTTGCGTTGCTCAGTTTGTGGAAGTCTGTCATGAACCTGTTGAGGTTGAGGCTGTTCAAAAATTTGAGATACATGAGAGGATGATGTGCAGAAGGAATATTTGTGTTTTACTGCAGCCTTGTTGACTTGCTTCTGTTGGATAGAAAGTGCTTGGGGCAAGGTTGTAGTGGTTGCAGTGTCCTTTTGTTCTCCTTTTGAACAGATTGTGAAGAAGCTGAATTTTGCAGTATGAGATACTACCTTGCGACACTTTTTAGGTGGAACAGTAGTCGGAAATACCTCTAGTATTCTGTAGAGATGACCCCCCAAAGTAATAATGACACTATGGGGTCTAGAATCATAAACAACATGGCGTCTCCACATATATGTTTGGCCCAAGAGCACATCACAGACATCTAGTGGGGCAACATCACATAATACCTCATCCTTAAAGGGTTGGATGCCGTATAATAATCGACATTGTTGGCTGACACGGAGATCTTGTCCTTTGTGAAGCCACCCGATGGTGTATGGTTGCGGATGTGGTGTTGTCAACAATCCCAATTGTTTTACGACCTCTGCTGAGATGAGGTTCTTCTGGCTTCCGCTATCATTAATAAAATGCAGTGGGGTCCCCTTCACCCATATCTCTGAATGAAAAAGACACTCCCTCTCTTCAGGATCTATTGGTTCTTCTGGTTGAATTGTTGCAGTTGCAACAATAGCAATAGGGTATGCGTTAATGATTTGTCCTTTACCAGTATTTTTAGAATCAGATTTTGAATCAGGGTTTGGCTCCTTGTCTTTGATCTCAGCCACCAATGATTGTTTTGAACGACATTCATCGGTGTTGTGCCAGGGGATTTTGTGGAAATCACACCATTTTTCGTTGTCCCTCTTTGTCTTCCTGTGGCCCTTCTTTTCCTGTGTCTTGGACTGGTTTTCAGGAGACTGTTTGTTAGGGTTGTCTTTGTCATACTTTGGTTGTTGCGGATTTGCAGACCCGAACTCCCATTTGTTCTGGTGCTTAACTTTTTGCTCGATTTTAACAGCATATCGATAAGCAGCACCGAGTGATGAGATTTCCAGAAAATCCATTTCAGTTTGGATATATATGTGTAGAGCCCATGGTATTTCATAACCAAATGTCATTCAGAGTCTTTGATACCCATCTTGGTGCGCAAGGTATGGAAGGTATTGGCGAAATTTGGAACTGTTTGGCCCCTCTCTTGCCGCAGTGTGGTCCATCTCATGTATTGGTCCTCCTAGTTGCCAATAGGGTAATACTGTTCCTTTACTGCATCCACAAAAAAATACCAAATGGGATCGACCCCATATATTTCAAACTCCTCTGTGGAACTCTGCTCCCAATAATTTTCCCACCAATGTTTGACAAGGGGGAGATTTAAGGAGTGCAAAGGGGATCTTTTCTTTATCAGAAAATTTATGAACAAAGAAATAACCTTCTAGTAGATTTGACCATTTGTCTAAGGCTTGTGCATCTATTCGTCCTTCAAATACAGGAATATCAAAATTAACTTGTACCTTAAAAGGCGAGCTTCCTCCAAAGTGGTCGCTTGATGAGAATGCGCCTGTTGCTATCGGCAGGCGTTGAAGGATGTGGGAAAAATTATCCATCATTTTGTCCCTCTGTCGCGTGAGAGCTTGCTCAAGCAACGGACTGATAGGATCGTTTTCTCCGTTGTTTTTTTTTCTTCTTCCATTAAGGGTTTCTTGGGTGTACGAGAGACATTGTACTCAAGAGAGACAAGCTCGAGACCCAACTTTCTATACTCCGACCTCGTCGGGGACATGCACTGAAAAAATGATCAAGAACAACCTACTCTAATACCACTGATCCAGATTATTTTCAGCACGAAATGAGAGCGGAGATATAATAAATAAATGCACAGATATATCGCAAATATTCAATAATATAACATAAATGTATCAGAGATTCATTCATAAACATAGATATACAGTAATACACGATTTCTATTAATGAAATAAATGTACAGAGACTGTAAAAATACAAAGTGAAAGACTCGCTAGAATGGTGGTAGCTTATCTCTAAGAAGAGATGTGTCGGCTGCTCGCTTTCACAAGAAGATGGTTATAATGAGGCTCTGAAGGAATTTTTACAGTAAGCAAGAATTCCCAAAACCCTATACATCCAAAAACCTAACCCTAGGAGATGAAGCGCCAAAAGTCATGTGGGCCCTGTTTGGGTAAGTTAGTACATCAACTTCCGAGGGTCGTAACTTTTGCATATGATCTCCGTTTTAGGCGTATGATATCCCGTTGGAAAGGTATCATCGAGGAGATTCATTATGAGGCATTAATAATTACATAGGATATCATTGAGAACCTCTATCTCAAAAAACCTTCATTTGGGCCCTGAAATTGGCCCCAAAAGTTAAAAACTGCTAAAAATAGTAAATTGCCAAAATTGTCAGAAAACTGTTTTGGGTCAGTCGAAAAAGGTGGGTGGCCACCGATATCCACTTGGATCATGTTCATCAAAAATTTTATCCCCAGATGATTTGAGTCTTGTATACACCCTTATAAAAACACAATCCATAATTCATAAATTAGAAGAGGAATCATGGAGACAAAAAATTTGGGCCACCTAGATTAAGAGTGGAGACAAAAATAGGAGTTTTTTTCGCCAGTATGCTACACATCACCGAAACATCAAAATTATATGGGATATATGGGATGAGGAAGGCAATTTTAAATCTACATAGTCTGATATTAGGGCCACGACTTAAAAACATTTCAAGATATTGTTTAGTGAAATTGGTATTGAGGATATGACCACACGATTTAATGTTATCAAAGAGGTTCATTGCTTCTTTTCTTATGAGGAAACTGATGAAGTTGGTAATCCAATTTTCATTGAATAATTGTAGGAGATCATAGGTATGATGCCCAAGGAAAAGTGTCTTTTCCTAGATGGGTGGACATAAGAATTGTTCAACTTCTTTTTTGATATTATGGATTTGGACCTGGTTAATGTTATTGAAGAATCCAGGACAACTGGGCAGGTCATTGGATCCTTAAATGAAATCTTTGTGGATTTAATTCCAAAGGTCTCTAATCTTGTTTCCTTTAATGATTTCAGACCTAAATCTCTGTGTAATTTCATCTATAAGGTCATCAAAAAAATTATTGCTTCCAGGTTTAAGGAGAAACTGGCCTCTTGCATTTCAGTAGAAAAATTTAGGTTCTTAAAGGAAAGATTGATCTTTGATGAAGTAGGGATTGCACAAGAATGTTTGCAGACTATCAGTACTAAAGAGTTTTATTCTCTCATCCTTAAACTAGATCTAAGGAAATATTATGACAAGGTGATTTGGAAGTTTCTTAGGATGATGCTGATACAAATTGGATTAAAATGGGAAGTGACACAATGGATAATGGGTTGTGTTTCTAGTGATAATTATGCAGTCTTGATAAATTGTTCCCTT